>SNQJ01S0149391.1:0-23416 GCA_010110895.2 Picea sitchensis | reverse complement strand
GGATCTCCTATTGTTACATCTATTATTTTGAAGAATGTTTCCTTAGCTCATATCAATAATGATGGATGGGATACTATTGATGAAATATTCAAAGATGTATGTGGGATATTCCAGGTTTTGCAGGTGAAGAAGTTTTGTTTGCAAGACAACTTACTCCACCATTTAAGTAAACCTCACTTTCCTTCCTACAAGGAAGTGCATGTAACTGAAGAAGATTTTTCTTCATTTGTACTAGGGAATTTGGGAATTGTAATGTATTTACAGGGATGGCATTTTCCTCGAAGGAAAATATTTGTAACCGCTATTGTAAAGGAATGTGTGTTGTACTTTTGTAAGCCCGTTATTGAAAAGCGAGGGTTGTACACACCACTCCCTATTTCCTCTTATCCTTGGGAAAGTTTTTTAGTTTATTTTGTAAGGGGATTACCCATGTCTAGTATGAGTCATCTATACTTAGGTGTAGCAGTGGATAGGATGTGTGACAAGCAAGTTGCTCTTTTATTATCCCAGTATGTAAGGGTCCATTTCGGGTTGCCCATGTTCATTATCTTCGGTCAAGAGTCTCAATTGTTAAGATAATATTGGACAAATTTGTGGCAGATCATGGACACCGTGATGGGGAGGAGCATTTCTTTCCGTCCACAGGCTGACAGACAAACAGAGGTGGTAAACAATACGGTGGTCCAATTGCTTCAAGGATATTGCAGCCAACATCCTAGGTCATGGGATTATCAGTTACTGTATGTCCAGTTTATGTATAATCAAGTCATGTATTATTTCACTCAAGATTCACCGGTTGAGAGTTGTCTTGGGTATTTACCTAAGATCCACTTGGACTTGCTATATGGGAAAGATGTCAAGGAGAGATATGCAGCCCACAAGTTCATTCAGTGGATTCATTAGATCATCCAAGCAGTCAAGGAGAAGATGGAGGAAGATGTCATCCTAGATCAAATACTGAGGACTTCACACAGGAATGGCATTACTTATCTTCAAGTATGCATAAAGGGTACACATTCCAACAAGGCATGGCGGATCAAGAAGGAAAGAGTGAGGGAGAAATCTCCTCACTTACGTATTGACTAATGAAATCTTTTGGTGGTCCAAAAATCTCTCAGTGGGAAGGTGTGATCCAAAAAGAATCCATAGAAGGCTAAGAACAACTTATAACACACAAAGTCAACTCATAATTCTCAGAATGGATTCAGTAGACAGAGAAAGGGAAAAAAATCAAATTTCCCAAAACTTGGTGAAAAGGGTATGATTGTGAAGAACGCATCGCAATATTTCTAATGATGCAAACGACTCATCAAACGGAGTTACAAATCAAAAGTTATAAGTGGTCAAAGTTTAGGTCAAAAAGTCAAAAGGTCAAGGTGACACGTGGAACATCCATACAACTGAGTTGGCATGGGATGACGTGGAAATTTTGTACTAGTCTGATGGTAGACACGTGGGTGAATTAGGTGATAACATGTGTCATTTTTGTGGACAAATAATATGGTTCCACGTGGCCCAATCATGGGTTGCCACATGGCACCCCTCCAGTGGTTGGGGTGTGTAAAATTTATATGACTCCATAGGAGTCGAACCCTTGACCTCCTCTAGCCCAAAGGCCTCACATTTCACACCAACCAATACACCACTACATGTTTCTTGTTTATACCATGGTCCAAATTATATTTAAATTTGGATAATGTTTCATATGGGTGAGAAAAGGGCTAGGCCTTCGACCCAACCCTTGGTTATGTGTTAGCCCATATGACCACCACATCCGCCAATGTAGGGGCATATTCCAACTGCCACTATATATATCATATTCCACCATATTTAGCAGGTCTTCCATTCTAGCAACCACCGCTATATTTAGTAAGCATGCCAAAATTTCATTTAAAACTATATGCCAAAAGCGGAGTCCATGGGATTCGATCCCGGGACCTCCATCAAACTACTTCCCTAAATGGAATCCACTAACTACTGTGCTAACCATCACATTTATTCCTAACCGCCTAAGTTTTATTATATAAAGGAAGCCTTTGCCAAAGTTCGGAACAATGGAAGTGAGCACGAGAGGTAGACCAAGCGCGTTTGTATGGTACAGATTTGGGCACAGTTTTTGAGACAAACTGGGCATGCTTTTCGAGATTTATCGTTCATTTATTGCATGAGAAGTGGCACAATAACCAAGGCAAAGGTGTCTCTTGGGCCTGAAAGTGTCAGACTCATATTGAGGCATGGAGACAGTCATTGTTAGGTAAAACAATGCCACGAACGCATTGGTGGTGTTAGTTTTTTTATTTGAGAAAATATTTTGTAGATTAACTCCAGAATGAGGTATACTTATGTGTTTTCCCCAATTATTTTGTGGAGTTAATAAAAATACCTACCCATTTGAGAGCAAGACCCGGAGATGTACTCCACGAGGAACAAACTCCATTATCAAGTTCTTTGTGTTCATATTGCATGATTATGTCTCTTTCCTTTTGAGCTTTTCCTTCTTTATGGTGTACTTTTGTTTATGCTCATTTAATATAGTTCTTTAATAAGTCACCTAACGAAAATATCCCGGATCAACCTATGGGACTTCCACCGAGTCTTGGTTAAGCTCTTTTATGACTCCATTAAAAAGTGAAAATATTGTCAACTGAACTTGTCTCTTTCACACTTGTTAATTGGATGTGAAAAGACGTCTATTTGGTGTAAGTTTAACCCTTTTTTGGACCAAGTAGACTAATTTCGAAAAAGGAATACTCTAGTCACTAGTGTCTAGAAGAGTTTTCCTCGGTATTGTTTTATACTTTTTCAGGTCTAGGGGACTAAATTTTTTAAAAGGGACATTCTTTGGAATTAAGTTGTAATTGCACTCCATTATCATGCTTGCAGTATTGAGCCTATTGTTGGTTCCATGTTTCTCTCTATAAGCTTACTACCTCAACAATTTGCATCCCTAGCCAAGAAGAGCCTTTCTTATATCCTTTGCAACTTGACACCCTATACCTTAAGGGGAAACATTCCCCCGAGTGTCCACATCCTGCATGCACCTCCTTGCATTGAACATAGATCTAGTCCACTATTGGAATAAGTTGTTTAATTGCAACACTTGTTTCCTCTCTTGTATCATAGCATTCATTTGTCTATGAAAAAACAAAAAAAGATGGGTGGGAAAAGAATATTAACTCATGTTGGCAGTAGTCGTGTCACCTTTGAACAAAGCACAAACTTTTGAGTCCACTTGTCATCCAAATTTTTGTTTTAGCATGACCTTAGGAAGTTGAACTCGTTACTTAGAGTTTACTCCTTCGACTGGTTACTCTTCCAATCCCTATGTAGATTTTGATTGGTGTCTCCTTCATCAAAAAGTTTCATTATCAAGTCTATGTTGCCGGACTCCTCCATATGTCTTATTCTCTTGTTCAAAGGATTTTTATAATCCTATGTTGGCCATTTCTCAGAAATATTGACTTTACATGTCGACCATACCCTCAGTGTATCTCAAAGTCACATCAATTTGTAGTCCTACCATGCACCATGGTCCTACTTTCATTATGGGTAGGTAACCTTGAACCCAACAGTTGACATCTCCTCATTGGTCATTGACTAGGGGGTTTCCCTTGTGTTCGACGACAAGAAATCTATTCACACATAGGGATTTGTGTAGTGTTTTCGATTCCATTAGCCTTATTTTTGGTTTCCTCACCTTTGTCAGCAGTTTTCCTTATTGGTTTTTATTCAGAGGGTCTCTTTCGTGCACTACTTATATCTGGTGCATGAAAGAGACACACATGGTCATTGGTTCGTGAACATCATCTTCACCGGAGTTCTCCAAATCATCAAGAGATTTATTTGTACCTCATGTTGGATGATGAGATATACCTTAATTCTCTCCTTTTAGAGGGTCTCCTTCCATCGACTCAATTTCATCTATCCTGGAAATGACACCTAGATTCATATGAGTACCTAGAGGCTTGCAATCATCAGTGGCAGGTTCTCTCGCCATCGACAGTTGGGAATACATTAATGTTTCCTAATCGATGGATTCTTCAAGTGTTCGACCTCAATACCTTTATTCACACTTGTAAGAATGTACTTGGTGCCTTGATACCTACTTTCATTATCAGTAGGTTGTCTCGCTTTTGTTAATGGTATACCTTAATGACACGTAATAAAATGAATTCTCATTATGTTCGACCTCAACTCCTCTATTCACATGATGTATAATTGCACCTTTGGTGGATCGTATAGAAGAATTGAAGACATCATTTTATAGTCGAATATTTCATGATTTGATGCTATCATTCATTGGACCAGTACCTATATGACTTCGTTGATCATGGGAGATCAAATTGTACTCCATTGTATATAGACATATTCAAATTGATTATGAGACTAGTTTTCACTTGGCCTTGTTTGTGACTATGATAGCCTATGGAATGTATCTACTTTGTATTTCCTATTCATTGCCATGAACAACTTTTCAATATATTTCCACATGGATCTGCAGTGTAATTCAAATTGGAATCCATGTGTACAAAGTCATTATGGATTGTAATATTCTTATGAGCAACTAGTTCATCCAGTTCTGTCTCCATTACTCCACTTCTAGGAATTATAATGTATTTTGGCCATCGTAGATACTCCTCTGAACTCATGTTGAAATATTGTAACTGCAAATATTATTCTATTTATTATTGATGTATTATTCATTAGATCAATCCCCTTTTGTGGATTGATCATGTCGGGCATTGTAAATGACCAAATCCCATTGTAATATGATAATTGATAAGTCGGCCCCCAGGAAAAATAAAGTGGTGCTAACCACCCATAAAGAGAAGTCAAACTTGTCAGTGAAGAGACACCTCCTTTCAACACTTGCCAGTTTGTATAAATAAAGGAGGCCAGCTCCCCATTTGTTCACTCACTCATTCGATCATCCAGAGCACAAGTTTGGAGTTGCAGTTGAAGAAGAAGGAAGAGAGTGAGGCGCATTACTTGGGAGAGGATATTCTCTAGTGTTTGGCTTATTATCTTTCCATTGTATTGGCTATCTATATTAAGAAATGTTTTGTTGGGTTTTCTCCCCCATGAGGGTTTCCCAGGATAAATGTTGTGTATCTTGTGATTGCATTTTTCTAAGTGATCCTATATATGCTATGGTTATCTAGTAAATTGAAAAGAAACCTAAGAATAGATTAAGATATAACATGGTATCATATCTAAGATGAAGAGAGCATCTTTCACAATAAAAAGAAAAATGTCATTGTTGTCGTACAAGGAAATTAGGAATTTTTATTGAAGAGGAATTTCAGCCCAAAAGTCTTCTATAAAAGTGTGCCCTAGCCCAAGGAACTATTTGGCACCTTCAACGCACCTTTTCAATGGATAGAACTCCCATAAAGTGAAACCCTAGTTTTCACCAGTACCAAAAGTACTAGAAAACTAGAAGTAGCAGGAAACCAGAAGTACCAGAAAACCAGAAGTACTAGAAAACCAGAAGCACTAGTCCAAAACTCTATTGGTCAAGTTTGAAGGGGGGAAAGTTGGATTTTTTGAAATCTAACCACACCAGGATACTTGCCTCAACCAGGCACACCTCCTGGTAAGTTCAAAATTCAATTCTGGTCATTTTCATTTTTTGGTCATTTTCCTAGCTCTAGGTAAAAGTTGTCTGCAAGCTTTAAGCTTTTTGACAAGCTAGAAGGTGTGGAAAAATTTCATGCCTGGAAGTATAGGATTGGACTCATTCTTCAAGAGAATGACCTAGCAAGATTCATTAAAGAAGATGTACCGGAACCCGTCGATGTTGCAACTAAAGAAAAACAACAAAAAGACACAGTTAGGGCCAAAAGAATCATTGCAGATTCTATCAAAGATCACTTGATTCCTCAAGTGTCTTCAAATATGACTCCAAAAGAAATGATTTATGCCCTAACCATATTATATGAAGGAAATAACATCAATCGAAAGATGAATCTGAGGACTCAACTCAAGAATACAAGGATGCATAAAGGTGAAACAATCCAGGAATATTTCTCCAAAATATAACAATTCAAAGAACAACTAGAAGCAATTGAAGATACTATATATGAAGATGAACATATAATGACAACCCTTAATGGTATCATAATACCTTGGGATGCATTCATCCAAACTATTTGTGCCAGAAAAGACAAACTACGATTTGATAGTCTTTGGGAAGAATGTGTTCAAGAAGAATCAAGAGTGGCTAACCGAGAAGCTTTGCTATCAAGAGATGAAGATCAAGCCCTAGCTACTCACACTAAAGGAGGAAGAAATAATTCTTACTTATAGAAATAAAATCATAAGGAGTCTCACCCCCAAAACAAATTCATACATAAATAATCTCAACCAAGGAGATTCCAGAAGTTTCAGAAAGGACAAAGAAGTGAAAAATATTTCCCATCCTGCCAATACCATTGTGAAAAGATGGGACATATTGTGAAACATCATCCAGCTAGATGAGAAGAATACAAGAAGAAAAAAAAGAGGCACCATCCCCATGCAGTTGAATATGAAGAGCCACCCACAAAGATGATAAAAGAATAGATTGAAGACTATGTATTAATCTCTGCCCTCTCGGGATCAATATCACCCGGTGAGGACACTTGGCTCATTGATAGTGGTGCTTCCAATCACATGACAGGTCAAAGAGACATTCTCTCTTTCCTTTTAGAAAAGAAGTTTCCTCAGAAAGTTACACTTGGAGATGATTATTATTACCCTATCAAGGGGGTAGGAGAATCAAATTACAAACTTAATTCAGGGACCCCAATGAAGATGAAGGATGTACTCTATTTACCAGGTTTGAAAAAGAACTTACTCTCCATCTTAGCTTTAGAAAACAAAGGCTTCAGAGTTGCCTTCATAGATGGAGAATTCCTTATTTGGTCCAAAGGAAAAACCATGGAAGAAGCAATTGTTATTGGAAAAGAAGAAGGTGACTTGTATAGGAGAAAGGGTCACTTAGAAGCATCCATGGCCCACTCCATTGAGAATCCATGTGAACTTTGGCATAGAATATTAGCCAAAATCAAATAAAAGGCATTACCTTATGTAAACAAGGTAGTCACAGGTCTACCAGATTTCAAGGTTGACCATGAAGATGTGTGCAATGGATGTGCACAAGGAAAGAACATCAAGAACCCTTTTTCAAAAAGAGACAATAAAGAAAAAGGAGTCCTAGAGATCATTCACTCAGATGTGTGTGGCCCAATGCCATCATCATCCCTTATTGGTTATGTATACTATGTATCTTTTATTGATGACTATTCTCATAAAACCTAGGTTTAATTTTTGAAATCAAAAGATGAAGTGTTCAGTAAATTCAAGGAATTCAAAGCCTTGATAGAAAATCTTTCTGAAAGAAATATCAAGATACTCAAGTCAGATAATGGAGGAGAATACACATAAAAAGAGTTTGCAAACTTTTGAAAAGATGATGGGATCAAGAGGGAGATCACCACTCCCTACAATCCTCAACAAAATGGTGTAGCAGAAAGAAAGAACATAACTATAATGGAAGCAATGAAGACCATGATCCATGATTAATATCTTCCAATGTACTTATGGGAAGAAGCAACAAAAACATCAGTATATGTACAAAAAATATTGTCCCATAGTGCACTTGGGTTCAAGACCCCTGAAGAGATGTTCTCGGGAAAGAAGCCAAAAGTAATCCATCTCAAAATATTTGGCTGCCCAGTATTTGAACATATTCCAAAAGAGAAGAGAACCAAGCTAGACCCTTCAGGAAAGAAGGTAATATTTGTTGGATACTGTGAGGTCTCCAAGGCCTTCAGATTTTATATACTAGGTTACCATCATATTGAGATCAACAGGGATGTAACCTTTGATGAATATGCACTACTCAAGAAATCAAGAAGATGTTAGCTTAAAGAAGTATATGAAGAGGAACTTGTCTCTCCCAAAGTTGAAGAACCAATGAGGGAAGTCATAGCTTCCCCCGATGAGGAGATTCTAAAAGACCATGACATAATAGAATCTCAAGAACCTCCCCATATGTCGATCTCCCACAAGAGAAATCCAGCCTGAGCAAGGGAACTTATTCAATATGGAGAGAAGTATGGTGTCCCCAAAGGAGCCATGAGACAAGTGAAGAAACCTAAGCCATTCTCCAGTTATATGGCTTTGATGTGTGATCTCTTAGAGAAAGAGCCTACCTGCTTTGAAGAAGCCATTCATAAGAAAGAATGGGAAGATGCCATGACAGAAGAATACCAATCCATCATAAAGAATGATGTATGGGAAATAGTTCCCAGACTGAAGAGAAAGGATGTGGTATCTTCCAAATGGATTTTCAAAATAAAACATGTTGTTTATGGAAGTATTGATAAATATAAAGGAAGGTTTGTTTCTCACGGATTTTCTTAGAAGGAAGGCATTGATTATGAAGAGACGTTTGCTCCTGTAGCCAGATACACTTCAATCAGAACCATCATAGCTCTTGCAGCTAAGATGAAGTGGAAGTTACACGAGAAGGACGTGAAAACTGCCTTCTTGAATGGTTTCATTGAAGAAGAAGTGTATATAGGACAACCTCAAGTATTTGAAGTTAAATACAAGAAGACTCATGTTTGCAAGTTGAAGAAGGCTCTGTATGGATTGAAGCAAGATCCTAGAGCTTGGTATGGAAGGATTGACAGTTTTCTGACGAGCTTGGGATTGACCAAGAGTAAAGTTGACTCTAACCTCTACTTCAAGGTTATGAATGATGAGCCTGTTATATTGCTTCTATATGTGGATGACTTATTCTTAACTGGAGAATAAAATCTCATCACTGATGTAAGAAGAAGCTTGTTGCAGAATTTGAGATGAAAGACCTTGGCATAATGCACTATTTCTTAGGTCTTGAGGTCTGGCAGAGCCCAGAGAGGATATTCCTTAACCAAGGGAAGTATGCAATTGAAATATTGAAGATATTTGATATATTGGAGTGAAAGTCCATGAATACACCCATGGAAACAAATTTGAAGCTCCTAGTTGACACTTCATCATAATTGATTGATGTTATGCTATATAGACAGATCATTGGATCGTTGATGTATCTGACGAACACCAAGCTAGATATTTGTTTTTTTGTGAACACCTTGAGTCAATTTCTGGTAGAACCCAGACATGCTCACCTGGTTGTTGCAAAACATGTGATGAGGTACTTTAAGGGTACAATAGATTGTGGCCTCAGTTATGATGGATATCATGACTTCAGATTGAGTTGTTATACTGATTCAAATTGGGTTGGAAGTGTCTTTGATAGAAAGAGAACTTCAGGATGTTTTTTCAGTCTGGGGTCAGCCACGATCTCATGGCGGAGTAGGAAGCAATCAAGAATTGCTCTTAGCACGGAAGAAGAAGAATACATTGTTGCTTGTTCTTCCAGTTGTGAAGCCATATGGCTTTGAAATTTGTTGACAGGTCTATTTGACCTAGAGATGGAAGCAACCATGATCCTATGTGATAACCAGAGCTGCATAAAGATGACAAATAACCCTATGTTCCATGACAAGTCAAAATAGATAGATATATGATATCATTACATATGTGATATGGTGCAGAGAGGAGCCATAAAGATCCAATATGTTAGCACAGATAAATAGGTTGTTGATGTGTTGACCAAGCCTCTATCTTGTGTAAAGTTTGAGAACTTTCAAGATAATCGTGGTGTAGTCCGAAAGGACCTCCCTCAAAAGGGGGAGTAGTGTTGTGTTGCCAGCCTTGTGCTGTGATGCCAGCTTCATGCAAATGATGTGCCATCCACATGTTATGATGATGTGCCATCCTCATGCTGTGATGATGTGCCAGCCTCGTGTTCTGATGATGTGCCAACCTCGTGCTGTGATGATGTGTTTCCAGTCTCATGTTGTGATGATGTGTTGTCAGCCTCATGTTGTGATACCAGCTTCATACTGATGATGTTGTGTTGCCAATATCGTACTGTGATGTCAACTTTGTGATGATGATATTTTGTATCCATCTTCATGTTGTGATGCCAGCTTTATGTTCAAGACTCTCATCCTAGTGTTGATGTTGATGATGCTCCATCCTTTGTGTTGTGTTTTTTATGATATTGATGATGAGAAAAACTTTTGATTATTTATAGATACGCCAGTCAGTGTTCTAGATGTTGTTGATGATGTTTCCCTCTCTCTCTCTTGATGATGTTGTAGAATACCCTTCTTGTTAAGGGGAGTGTTGAAATATTGTAACTGTAAAGAGTATTCTATTTATTATTGATGTATTTTTCATTAGATAAATCCCCTTTTGTGGATTGATCATGTCGGGCATTGTAAATGACTAAATCCCCTTTTGCGGATTGGTCAAACCATAATTGTAATATGCTAACTGAGAAGTCAGTCGTCGGGCAAAATAAAGTGGTTCTAACCACCTAGAAAGAGAAGTTGACCCTTCCAATGAAGAGACACCTCCTTTCAACACTTTCCAATTTGTATAAATAAAGGAGGCCAACGCCTCATTTTTTCACTCACTCATTCGATCATCTAGAGCACAAGTTTGGAATTGTAGTTGAATAAGAAGGAAGAGAGATAGGCGCATTACTTGGGAGAGGATATTCTCTAGTGTTTGGTTTATTATCTTGCCATTGTATTGGCTATCTATATTAAGGAAGCTTTGTTGGGTTTTCTCCCCCATGAGGGTTTCCCGGGATAAATGTTGTGTATCTTGTGATTGTGTTTTTCTTAGTAATTCTATCTATGTTATGGTTATCTAGTAAATCAAAAAGAAACATAATAATAACTTAAACTCTAACACCTCACACATTAGGGGGAATTTGTTATAGAAATATTTTCCTCACCCCATGCAGACTTGAAGTCCCCCTTTTCACTTCCTAGAGATAAAAATCATATTTTTCCACATATACGCGCCCTAACATCTATACAATATGTGTATACATAGGTTGCACAATTACATCCCGTGTACATCAGGTTTTGTGCCCAAAATTAAAAAATGGTGTCGTGTTTCCATGTCACATCACGAGATCCATGATCCTTGACCTTCCATATACTAGAAACATTCTGACTCGGCCCTTCAGTTCCATTTGAAGGCTATAAATGGGCCATATCCAAGTTGTGGAAGAGGAGAAGAATTCAACTTTTGAGAGAAAAGTTAATCTGGAGAAATTATTCACTTCATATTGAGTCTGCATCCCTTTTTCTTTTTAAGTCTAAACACATTATTCAACCCCCAAGCTCTTCCCTTTTTGATGGTGAACCTCATTGTCTCTCTTATATAAGCTTTCCTTTGGTGGAGGATTGAAGTGGTGGAGGCCCAACTAGAAGGGACTTTGTTTCTCGGTTTCGAGACGTGCCGACACAAAAAAAAAAAATCATAAACTTTTGTTGAACATATTTTAATAGAAATATTATTTTCTTGTCCAATCAATGTCTTGCAAATATTTGAATTGTTATTCCATGGGAATATTTGTTATGAATATTGATGGATTATGCTATTATATGTGCTAACTTTATATATTATCACCATATGCTTACTTATCTTGGTTGTTGAGGACAAGTTGCAGGTATATAACTTTGAATCAAGTGCTCAACGGTGGTCTTCATCGAACGTCCAGACGAGGTAGGCTCTTTATCTTGTCTTGTTATCATGTTTGTTTATATAGAATACTTGATATTAGAGTTGATTTCTGCAGTCATTCCATCTACTGTGGTTTACCCCATGCCATAGAGTGATTATCCTCGTAACACCAGGTTCATTATATTATCTTGACTACATCAAACAAGAATGATTTAACAACATCATCAGCCTATGGTACATTCATATTCGTTATCCTCCTATTTCTTCTTGTCCCAGCTTCGAGTGGAAGCTTAGACACTCTAATCAGGAATTTGTTCTACGGAAACAAGAGCAAGCCTAAACAATTCTATTTTTGATAAGTCTTCATAAGGAAATCCGGGGGAAGCAAGTGGACGGGCGGATCATCTATGACCCCAAAGGAAAACAGATAGTGAAATATGCATGAGATTGGGGTTCAACTCAAACAATCAAGTAGAAGATTAGGTTGTGTATATGGGAAAGAAATTGTTGAAAGAAGAAAAACAACTATGTGTCATTGTTATCAGTGTCTTGGAATTTATTATAAAAGGCTTATGAAGATCAATAAAAACTCATACCCTAGCCCTCAAATAATTTATAACATGATTAAAATCGAGGAGAAAAAATTTCAATCAATGGAGTACTTTCATGTATACCGAAGACAAAATGGAGAATTTGATCTTTTAGCCAAGAATGTTAGGAAGATAGATCAAGGTGTTCTTAGAATAAATGAGGTTCATTCTATGTACCATTTACCATAGTTTAATGATCCAAGTAATTTTCATTTTTTGTTTTCCATGGACAAAGAAAAATTTATTTCACTTCACAGAAAACAAATTTGTTGAGGGGTTGATGTGACCTCAACCCCCATCCTCATTGATTTCCATGACATAATCGAATCCAACACAACACACAACGCATTCTTTATATATCCATCACAAGGCATTCTCGTCACTCGGCACATGTCGTCCCTCCAATGCACATCAAGCATTAAAGGTCAACAAGATGATTTAGAGGCTACATATGGGATAGTTCATTTTATTGACGTCATGGAAAGAAGTTCAATCCCATTTATCTCTCCTCCTATCTCAGTTGACACATTGTCTAGAACAAGTCCTTTGACTCCTAATTAGCAGTACTACCTTTTGTCATCATTTTTTATCCTGGCCCTCCAGCTCCTCATGTGTGCTTCCCTAGAGAATAGGTCCTAGACATTAAATCTAGTCGATGGCAAAGTAATGGATACAATATGGAATTCTCTTGGAAATGGCTCTCTCCTTTGTCTCATTGGGTTCCTTAGTCGCCATCTTTTACGGTTCATTGCTTGCATTCCTAGTTCAAGTCTCTCCATGTGGACAAGGATCCAACCATTGTGCAGCTGCAACAATTGTGAAGTGGAAGTAAGGAAGGGGAATATGAACTTGAGGAAACAATAATTAGTGGCTCTTCATGCATTCCATACCCAATTGGAGTAGAATTTATAGGACACGGAAGATAGGAGAGACAAAGAAATGTAAATAGTCCTTTGAAACCTCAACAAGCATTCTGATCAAATTCTAATCTAGGAAAAAATCGATGGCCACCCACCTATTCCATTGGCTCAAAACATGGGTTTCCACCTTCGCAGGTTTTCTATGATTTTTCAGGTCCTGAACTTCTGGGGCCATTTTGAGGGTCTAAATGAATTTTTTTTGGGCACGAAAATACCCAAATGATGAACAAAGGCATGGTCTGGGCTGAATGGAATTTGTACTCCTTAGATAGACCTTTCCAATCAGGTTTAGAATGCCCCAAATAGAGATCGTATGAAAAAGTTATGTCCTTGGGAAGTTGACGTACGAACTACCCCCATCAAGGCCCGCAAACCTTTTGGCGGTTCATCTTCCGTGGTTAGGGTTTTGGATTTTATTTATGATAAAAAGGCATCTAGACCCTCATTGTAAACATCATCATATTCTTGTGAATGAGCGTATCCATCACATCTCTTCTCAAAAATAATATTCCACCATTCTAGCCAGTCATTCACTCTGTAATTTTACAGTTTCAGTACATTCTCTCATTAATAATAATTGTGCATTACTGTATCTCTTTGTTTATTTCAATATTTATGTGTATCTTTCAATATCTTTGTATATTTCATTTTATATCTCTGTATTCATTTCTTTCTCAAAATAATCTGGATCAGTGGTATCAAAGCAAGCTACTCCTTTTTCGTTTCTTTTGCATTTCCCCGACCAGGTCGGGATATATAGAGTTGGGTATCGAGATAGTTTCTCTTGAGGAAAATTTTTGTCACTAACCCAAGCGACCTCCCATGGTGGAATAGAAGAAGAACAAGGGAGAAAAACATCCCATCAAGTTGTTGCTCGTTGAATCCCTCACGCAAGAGAGGAATGCGATGTTGGAGAATTTTTACCAAATCCTTCAACGATTACCGAAAATTATAGGTGCGTCTTCGTCAACAAGTCGCTTTGGAGACGCTACCCCATTCAAGGTACAATTTTATTTCAATATTCCCATATTTGAAGGTCACATCGATGCAGATGCTTTGGAAAAATGGTTAAATTTACTAGAAGGTTATTTCTTTGTTCACAATTTTTTCGACAGAGAAAATATCACAAGTACCTTCCATACCTTGCAAACCAAGCTAGGTATCAAATAATCTGAGTGGCATCTAGTTCAAAAATAACATAGGGCTCTACATAGGTACATCCAAACCGAAATGGAGTTTCTAGACATCTCATCATTTGGAACCGCTTATAGATATGATAAAAAAAATCGAGCATAAATTTAAGCAACAGAACAAGTGGGAATTTGAGTCTGCAAATATGCAACAACCAAAGTATGGTAAAGGAAATCCTAACTCATAAAACAGTCAACCTCAAGACAACAAGTCCAAGCCATAGGAAAAGAAGGGAAACAGGAAGATGAAGAAGGACATTGGGAAGTGATGTGACTTCCACAATATACCTCGGCACAACATCGATGAATTTTGCTCGAAAAAATTCATTGGTAGTCGAGCTCAAAGAAGTAGAGTCGAGCCCTGACTCGGACTCTGACTCAGACGATAATAAAATAAGACAGATAATTGATGCAAAACCCACTGCTACGGTCGCGATCGTAAAAATCCAACCAGAAGACCCAGAGGATCCTGAGGAGGGGGAGCGCCTTTTCCATTCACAAACGTGGGTGAAGGGGACATGATTTCATTTTATTGTTGATAATGGAAGCCAGAAAAACCTCATCTTAGTAGAGGTTGTCAAGGATTTCGATTTTCCGATAACACCACACTCACAACCATACAACATTGGTTGTCTTCACCAGGGACAAGATCTTCGTGTAAGTCAATAGTGCCGCCTGTCATACAACATCAAGCCCTTCAAGGATGACGTGTTATGTGTTGTTTCCCCAATAGAATTCAGTGGTGTTCTGTTAGTCCAACCATATATGTGGAGGCATCATGTTTTTTATGAGTCTCAACCCTGTAGCGTCATTGTTACTCTAGGGGGTCATCCTTTCAGGATACCAAAGGTAGTTCTTACTATTGTACCAACAAAATAGTGCAACAAAGTAATCTCTCATACCAAAAAATTTAGCCTCTTCACAACCTGGTCATAAGAGAAGGACACTACAACCACTATAGCCTCGTCCCAAGACCCTTCTATCCAACAAAATAAGATCAACAAGATTGTAGAAGAGCACCAAGATATTCCTACTACACCTACGGGGGTGCCTCCACACTACCCAGTCAAATCAAGTTATGATAAATCCCTTTATGTTCTTCATGTTGCATCTTCACCGACAATTTACTCCCACACTCTGGTAGATCATGCAACTAGATTGGTTCATAACAACCTTCAAAAATCTAAGCAGGGCAACTTCTTCAACAAGGAAAGCAATTCACCAAGGTTCAGATTGAGCAAAAGATTCCCTGGGGACCTGACGCAATTGAGACCATTGCTTCCTAAGGGGGGAGGATTCATCTAGGCGGAAATCGATGGCCACCCACCTATTCCACTAGCTCAAACATGGGTTTCTGCCCTGGCAATTTTTCTACGGTTTTTCAGGTCTTGAATTTTTGGCGCCGTTTTGAGGCCCTAAACGATGTTTTTTGGGCACGACAACACCCAAATAATAGTCAAGGGCATGGTCTGGGATGAATTGAATCCGTACTCATCAACTAGACCTTTTTGACGAGGTATATAATGTCCCCAAAAAAAATCGTATGCAAAAGTTACGTCCTTGGGAAGTTGATGTACCAATTACCCCCATGAGGGCCCGCAAACCTTGTCGAATTTCATCTTTCATGGTTAGGGTTTTGGATTTTCTTTATGAGAAAAAGACCTCTAGAGCCTCACTGTAAACATCATCATCTTATTGTGAATGAGCATAGCGATCACATATTTTCTCAGAGATGATCTTCCACCATTCTAGCGAGGCATTCACTTTGTAATTTTACAATTTTTATATAGTCTCTCATTAATAATAAAAAAATGTGCACTACTATATCCCTGTGTTTATTGCAATATTTTTGTGTATCTTGCAATATCTTTGTATATTTCATTGTTAGATCTCTTCCTTCATTTCATTCTCAAAATAATCTGGATCAAATTTGGTCCCACAGCAAGGCCATCCAATGTAGTCATACATGCATCTCAAAGAAGCCCGGCCAAACTCCATTTGAAGGATCACAAGCTTCCTATGAATTTTTACAGCCCCTCCTTCAACAACAAAAGAAAGTCATTCAAGAGGACTATCAAGCAGTGGTTGACACCAAGTTGAAACTCAAATAGTCCAGGTTTTTTATGCAATGTAAAGTTACTTTTTTGTTGTTCTCTTTTGTTAAACTCTACACATGGAAGGATAGTAGTAGTTTCTTTGTAAAAAATACAAAAGATATGTTCCAAATGAGGATAAGTAATCCCTCTTATATGTTGGAGGTTCAAGGGAATTTTGAATTTTTGTACAATATGGTTGTTTTCTCCTTTCTACAACCCTTTTTATAATAAAAAATAATCGTTCTTGTTTAAAAAAATATCATGGTAAATATATATATCAAACCCGCCATTAGGGAAACCAGGTACAAATCAGTCCAAAAAATACTAGGAATTGAAGTCATAGTTCATAACATATAACAATTTTCCTGGGTCAAACCTAGCTATAAATAAAACATAAAGACTATGTTTCAATAATATTTTTTAAGCTAACCATATCTACAAAGAGAAAACTATGTATATGAGTAAACATAATTCAAGAGACTAAGTAAGAAGCTACCCTTTTTGGATCTTCATCACTTATTCATCATCTTCATCCATTCTTATGGGGTTGGATGGGGTTCCTTTCAGGGTATGATTTTGATTGTCAACAATGACTAGGGTATTCTACTATGTTTCTTTTCTTTGGGATAATTATCTCCACATTAAAGATTGTTTTGCATATAACATCGAACTTCCTATGAGTGGATTTAGTTTTTGAATGATCATCTATTGTTGTTGTCCTTCTTCCTCTGTAACTAGTGCTATGAAGGATTTATTAAGCCAATATAGTTCTATCATCTTGAAAACGTTTTTGTCCCTTGATCTAGAAAATTTGGTTTATGGAACCTACTCCATAATTTTTTCTTTCAAATGAAAATTGGGGATCTCCCTCCTCTTCTTATGGCTACTCCATGGTATTAATTTATTGCTTGATGCTTTCGAGGAAACGACAATGATAGTCCTATGTTGTTTTCATGGCATCGACTTTCACCCTGGTGATTTGTTGGTGTGTTTTCCTCTAGTGTATCCCCTTTGCTAGCCTCTTGGGCTTGCTACATTGGCCCTGCTCATTACAACCATTACCACCCTCAATCCTCTCTACATTCATGACTGGTTGTCGACTAGAGATAGGGACAAAAGGCGATTGACTAGTGAAATTGCTTTCACGATGACTAAGTTGGAAAAACTAATTCTCTTTTGTGGGAATGGGAACCATCAATGCTTTATAAGTTTCAAGTTTGGCTTTACTAACCACCGAATTCATACCATAGACTAGAACAAGAACCCAAACATGATTTGAAACCTTGGGTACTCTAGTAAATGCCTAGATCAAATATACAAAATGACAATTTTTTTTTACTATGGATACTGAAAAATGTGAGCAACTACAAGACTCTCATATGAAAAGACTTTAAAACAAAATCAAATACGTGAACAAACCTCAACATCATGTTGAAGTGCCCCCAATCAAAATCCAAACACCAACATGTACCAATGTTTATATAATCATCTTTGGATATAATTCTCCCCTAGAAATGGGGATCCTCTTAAATTAATGATATTGCATTTCACCTAAGACATCTTAAACACATTTGAAGGAAAGAAACGAGGTGGAGCGAATGAGCCATGATAGAGGCGATGCAAACCTTATGTCATCATGGGAGGGTTAACATGGAGGTACCTCAATGTGGACTAACTAAGTTATAATCTCGCTTCTTCTTTTTGCAATGCTCCCATTGGAAAAATAAATAAACAATAAACAAACCAAAAAAAATGGACTGACCCAATTCTTAAGGCAACACATGAAGTGGTCGAAGTTCAAACTGAGCACGAGCTGGATAGATGACCTAATTCCATTAAAAAATATGCCAAAAGAGCACGAGATGGATTGATGACCTAATTCCATTAGAAAACAGCGATGTCCCTGCACCGACATTATGACAACAATGTGGATCGCATCTTCAAGTACGAAAGGCTATTGCAGGCCAATGCTGTGGGCATCTTATCCTACATGATTATAGCATCTCCTTTTGGATCATTCACTCTTAATCAGCTTCCCAGGCTATGGCTACCGGACCGCGCATGACCAACTCCACCTTTTGCCCAAACTCTGTGCGTCCGCTAGATCTGCTCTCAGAAGCTAATTTACCCCAACAATTATCGTTCCCGTTTCGTTTTTTCAAGGCGAATGTCCGGAGCTGTTAACTGCCATCTCACATACACGGGGTGCCGCCCCAACGTTCGTCACGGTTCTCCTCGTAATATGAATTAAATTATGCGGCTTAAACACCACGGAGAATGATGGGTAGTTCAGATCTGCAGAACTGGACCGTAAGTTGGGGCAGGATCTCGGCTTCTTTGTCGGAATATTATTTGCTTTSCTTTTGCTATTATCAAATAGCACGGAAGATGTCAAGAGAGCCGATTTTATTGCAGCAATTTGGAGCTCGCTACTTTCTCCAAGGATATGAAGTGGACACCCAGAATTTCTATCAATTGATAGGTATGGCAGTTTGTAAACCTGACAATTTCATGTTTATGTAGCTTCAAAGTTCCAGGGATAAGTTTGCATGGTGTTTAGTGTTGTTTTTGCAGGTGTAGGATAAGGATCATTCAAAATTGTCTTTTCAATGCAGTCTTTATATAGTTTCATGATTCAAAGCTTTAAAGGCATGGCCGTGAATTTGGCATTCTTATATGGTTTCGTGATTCAAAATTTTATAGGGATGGCAGTAAATTTGTTGGCAGTCTTATATAGTTTCATGATCCAAAGTTTTAGAGGCATATAGTAACCTCATGCACAGGGTTTTTAGGGTTTTAAGTTTGAGAATTTCTAAGAAAAATTTATACATAGTTAAACCGTTTAAATTTTTTATATTTTCTGGTTCCTCAAAATCGGTTCCTCGGAGATTTAGAAAAATTGTATATATTAATTCTTGAGATTGCATAATCCTCTTACAATAAGAGTTTTAAAGTAGCTGATCCAAAGTTTTAGAAGCATATAGTCACTTCATGCCCAGGGTTTTTAGGGATCCTCATAATCCAATAAAGGTTTTTAGGGTTCCTCATAATCCAATAAGGGTTTTAAAGTAGCTGATCCAAAGTTTTAGAGGCATATAGTTACTTCATGCCCAGGGTTTTTAGGCTCCTCATAATCCAATCAGAGATTTAAGAAGAATTGTATATATTAATTCTTGAGATTGCATAATCTTCTTATAATAAGGGTTTTAAAGTAGCTGATCCAAAGTTTTAGAAGCATATATTTACTTCATGCCCAGGGTTTTAAGTTTGAGAATTTCTAAAAAAAAATTATACATAATTAAACCATTTAAATTTTTTATCTTTTCTGGTTTCTCAAAATAGGTTTTTTGAAATCCAATCAAAGATTTAGAAGAATTGTATATATTATTTCTTGAGATTGCATAATCCTTGAGAATTGTATAATTCTTGAGATTGCATAATCCATAAGATTGTATAATTCTTTAAAATGTATATATTAATTCTTGAGATTGCATAATCCTAATACAATAAAAGTTTTAAAGTAACTGAATCAATTTATATATTCAAAAAATTACAGAGTAATAAATAATTGCAATTCACCAACATTTACATAATTGAAATAATAATAATTTTAAAAAATCTAAAATAAAATGTTTAAACTTATCCTTCTGAAAGTTTTGAAAAACATTTTTAATAAATTCACCAACATTTACATAATAAAATGTTTAAACTTATCCTTCTGAAAGTTTGGAAAAACATTTTGAGTAATGTATATACTAAGCGCAATTTTTGTGTAGCATCACCGAAGAGGAAATTCATATTCTCAGAAGGCGAGATCCTGCCCCAACTTAAGCTCGCAGCCCGCAGATCTGACCTACCCGTCATTCCCCGTGGTGTTTAATCCTCCTAGTATGGTTCGTGTTACGAGGAGAACCGTGACAAACGGTGGGGAGTCCTCTGTGTATACGAGATAGCAGTTGAGGGCCCTGCACACGTAAATGTAATCCGGGAAGAGAGTACACTCACCTTCAAGACTGAGAAGGAAAATTATACAGTGAGATTCGAAAGCAAAAGAGCATCTGACAACAAATTTACCTGACTCCAAGAGTTCAGTCAAATTTCACGGAAATGCGTCAAGGGTGTAACGTAGGTCGTTCACAGTTCGGCGACCATAGCATGGGAAGATGATGAAAATTGAAGCATCCAGAAACAGATGTTATTCTCCATGGTCGTAACATATGGGACGAAGATGGGATGCCCAGTCCTCTGGCCCTCATTAGTTTGAAGATGCGACACAGTTTGTGTTTATGTCATTAAGACATCACTCCTTTATTCTGCTCTTCCAATTATCTTCTGTTTCTAATATTATTATCTTCACAATCCTTTATTCAGCTCTTCTAATTAGCTTGTTAATTAGCTTGTGCTCCTGATATTATTGTGTTAATTGAARGATTTTGAAGTGCATTTCCATTTATGATAACTTTGGATTCAATGAATAAATTTGGACTGTGAGGCATCAAAGTCTAAAGGAGTACGTTGAATAATTAAAAAATTACCAATGTTATTAATAAAATGGAAGTTTAGTATAAAAATTAAAATAACTTTAATAACATCAAATTGAAAGGAAACATAATCTTAAATCACATTACTGGAACGAACAATAATTTATTAAAGAGTTTTTGGTTGTTTTAGGTGTAAGAAGATTTAATTTTTCTAATAATGTTTTTGATTGTTTCAACCTCATAAATATAGAATCAAGTTCATATTTTATTAAACATAATCTCTCTAAAATATTATTTTAAGAACTACTTACAACTACTTGCTAGTATGATATACTTAGAGAAACTATGATATACTACAAGGAATGTACTCAACTCACAGTCTTCCTTTGAGTCTCCTCTCTGCAACTCAACATCTGTGATGAGTGTGGCCAACACACCCACAATCCTAAAATGTTCTAATGAACTATCCAAAGTGCTCCAAGCAGAATGAGTCACCTTAAAGAACTTTCATTCCTTAGGTATTTTTGAACCAATAATTCTTCCAACCTCAACCATTGGTCTTCCCAAATCTTTGAGTCATCTCACAATCATCCACAAGCCACCAAGGTATGCTCTGCTTCATCCAATGTCCCATACTAAAGGTGCATGAACACTATTGAAGTCACTTAGTTTTCATTCTTCCCATTCAGTTCAGCTGCCAACAATTTTTGGTCAACTTCTTTGTTGACTTCATCCATCTCCTACAATGAAACTTCCTTGCACCTCCTGCAAGCATTCAAAATATGGCACTATATTCATGATTGTCAAGTCATTGCATGACCCAACGAATTTGTCTAAGGCACTAATGCACCAAGGTGCCTCATCCAAGAGCTAGGAAACTCCTCAAGTCACCTCCAAAGTTGCATTAAAAGCTTCATTACTCCACCACAAGACTTACCCAAGTAGGTCGCCCCAATCTCTTCGCGCATTCGCCCAAGTCAAGGCATCCCAACTGCTACATGAATTCTTTGAATATTCACCACTTTATCCACTCTTAAGTCTGTCGGTTTTCACTATGGAAACATATTACACTTGAACCACTAAGTCATCCATATAACTTTCAAAGAACTGATTGCAACACTTAGGAAGTGAAAAAAATCAAAACTAACTATACTTTTTCAACGACATGCTTGGTTGCACCCATGATTCAATTTTTTTGTCCTAGACCTCCACTTTCCCAAGCAACCAAACCTCAGCATGAACTCCACTAAATCATCATACACAGCTCCAAAAACCTACATAGCACCTTCGCTGCAATCCAAGATTGATTCCATCCATCCAATTCAAAAACCCTTCTAAGTCCCAAACTTTGCATGCAACCAACCAAACACATATTCTATGTCCTACCATTTAAACACCTTGATTGATTCCTCTTCAAGGAACCATGCACACGCCACCCAAATACCAAGTCATATTATTATTAACTAAATTGTATAATTGTGTAAAGAGTTATCTCTTCTGAAGGTTGTGGTTGATGCACTTGACCAACAACCCAACCCAACTCAAATGTTATTCTCAGCAATGCATGACATGAATATGTCATGACAAAACTTTTCCCACCAACTTCCTTGTTGCGAAGCTAATCTCGGTCGACAAAAGTTCTCCAACTCACCCAAGTGATTCCAATTGTTGCAATCTATAATTTTTCCCCTTCATGGTCACTTTTTCAATCACCCCTTGTGATCACTTTTGTTGTTAGATCTATGACAAGTCCTGTGAAAAGTTATGCATTCATCTACCTTTCCCAAGTGCTCAGTTCACCCCATGAAACTCTACACTTGGTCTTCTCAAGGTGTGCACATAGGTATGGCACTTACTTCCATGGAGAATCAAAACACCCAAGTTTGTACCTAAACTATCTCTATGAAAGGTTATTCCACCTTACTGAACCTTCACCAAGTCTGCACCCAAACTATCTCGGCGATCAAATCTACGATAAGTTCTACAATGAACTCTATGATGCCTTCCGTGATCGCCCACCCTGTCCAAGTTCTTTTTTCACCAAAACTCTGCTCTCGGTCTATACAAGTTGTGCACCTAGATAAAACTTATACCGTAGTATCAACTGGAACCTCTATCATAATTATGATGAAAATTATCTTCAATGAACTAGTTCATTCCATCAAACTATTCACCAAGTCTGCGAACACTCTCACCAAAATGTTTTCTCGACCAATTATAGTGCACCTCGTCACCACCATTTTGACTACAATAGTCGTGAAGAGACAAACCTTATCTTATATTGTAATATCCCAAGGCCGAGCCCCATTTGTAATTATGAATGTAACATGTTTTGTAGGCTGGTGAGCCAAGTTATTATAAGCTGGTGGGATTATGTGTTTATTACGTCGGAGAGCCTAGATGTTAAAGGCCAGGAGCTTGTTTTGTACATGTACATATTGATATTATTAATATAACAACATCGATGTGTATAGACCGACCACGAAGACAAAGTTATGGGGGACTAAGCTCCACTGGGTAAGGAAAGGGATGGGGTTGTAAGTCTAGGAAAGAAGG
>SNQJ01S0149389.1:24947-37001 GCA_010110895.2 Picea sitchensis | reverse complement strand
ATAAGTATATAGCATAGATCCCTAATAATCCAGGTTTATTAAGTATGGATAGATCTCTGTCCTTGCTGGTATTTATTAAGTATGGATAGATCTCTGTCCTTGCTGGTATTTTTTTAACTCTAGTTTCCTAATAACGTCATGTTCAATGGATGGATAAGTATATAGCATAGATCCCTAATAATCCAGGTTTATTAAGTATGGATAGATCTCTGTCCTTGCTGGTATTTTTTTAACTCTCGTTTCCTTATAACGTTATGTTCAATGGATGGATATCTATAATCTCTCAATCCAGATTTATTAAGTATGAATAGATCTCTGTTCTTGCTGGTATTTTTTAACTGTAGTTTATTAATCCAGATTTATTAAGTATGGATAGATGGAGATCTGGTAAAAATCCATATCATCCCAAATTTACTTGATACTCAAAAGGTATCCGTTTTTTTGTGTAGTCTTTGCCCTTTTTCTTTGTTATCAGTTTTGTTTGATTCTGGTCACATTTAATTATAATTATTAAGTTTGAATTCGAATTTATCCGTATTTTTTGTGTAATCTTTGCACTTTTTCTTTATTATCAATTTTGTTTGATCCTGCTTACATTTAATTATAATTATTAAGTTTGAATTCGAATTTGATATGAAATGAAAAAAATTATAAAATTTTTTAATTTAAAAAAACTCAAAATTTGTCAGTATATTTTAAATTATTCACTGATATGTATTAAAATCTGTCAGTATATAATAAATCTGGATAGATGGAGATCTGGTAAAAATCCATATCATCCCAAATTTACTTTATACTCAAAAAGGTATCCGTTTTTTCTTGTGTAATCTTTGCACTTTTTCTTTGTTATCAGTTCTGGATAGATGGATATATGGTAAAAATCCATATCACATCCCAAATTTACTTTATACTCAAAAAGGTATCCGTTTTTTCTTGTGTAATCTTTGCACTTTTTCTTTATGATCAGTTTGGTTTGATTCTGCTAACATTTAATTATAATTACTAAGTTTAAATTCAAAGCAATCTAGCTGACACTTAGTTTTCACGTCAAATCCAGTATTTAAAACTTAATCTTCTCATTATCTAAACCCAGGCTCATTGTCCTGAAGATGGATCCTGATTTGGATCCGAAACGTCGACGCTCTATTGACCAAACTGTGGCTATTCTGACCAATCATGAAAACTCCAACCACAAAAATATTTTTAATGTTTTTTATTATCAACATTTAATAATTATAATTATTAAGTTTAAATTTAATTATAATTACTAAGTTTAAATTCAAATTTGATATGATATGTTTTTTCTTATCAGTTTTGTTTGATTCTGCTCACATTTAATTATAATTACTAATTTTGAATTCAAATTTGATATGATATGAAAAAATTGATTATTTTTTTTTAATTTAAAAAAATCATTAAAATTTGTTAGTTTATTTTAAATTATTCATTGATATGTATTAGAATTTGTCAGTATATTTTAAATTATTCATTGATATATACAGTATCCATCCTCTTGTAATCTGCTTGCATTGAGAATTTATGCTCTCATAATCCTATTGGCTTCCCTTGTATCTATCACAAAGCTACATATGCCCCGTTTGGTTTCTAAAATGGTCATGGTGTTACTAAATCTGTTGTGATCCCTCTACTTCAGAGAACATTGAAAGAGGTTGCCACAAGTCGCACAAGTTGTCACTGTTATGCAATCTGTTGTGATCCCTCTACTTCAGAGAACATTGAAAGAGGTTGCCACAAGTCGCACAAGTTGTCACTGTTATGCAATCCTTCTACTTCAGGGAACATTGAAAGAGGTTGCCACAATTTGCACAAGTTGTCACGGTTATTCACCAAGGCTCGAATATGTTCACCCTACGGTTATGCACCAAGGCTCGAATATGTTCACCCTACAAGTTGTACATCTTATCTTCTTTAACCCCTATTACCTTTGATGAGGACTTGTTGGGTCTTGAACTCCATCACAAAGCCCTTATCCTCTATAACCAAAACTAAAAGCAAGTTTTTCTCGAGACCTGGTACAAACAAGACATTGTCAAAATCTAAAGAATTACTTGACTTGTACTGGAAGGGAATAGTACCAAGTCCTGCAACTGGGTACTTGGCATCATCATCATGCTCAACCTGTACTCTGCAGTCTTGCTTCTTCAGACTATAAAATAACTGTCAAGCTGATGTCATGTGTTGAGATGCCCACTATCCACATACCCATGCATTCTTTGGAATTGTGTTGGCAGAAAGGCAAGATACCAATGAGAAATCCTTCTCAAATTTGGTAGCAAACTTGTTCATTTGAGATTCTGCAGATGCTGCTGCTGCTACTCCTCTTTACCCTTCTTCTTTGGACACTATGATGCATAATGATTGTGCTTATGACAAACAAAACACTTGGTTAAAATCAAGTGCTTTTCTGGCTGTGAGTGACTCTACTCTTTTCCTTACCCTTGCTGGGCCCTTTACCTCTTTCTTTATTTGACTGACCGAATAGATCTAGGTTCTTTTCACCATCCATTCAATGCCATGTTCACTAGCTTTGCATCTTCAACCTTCTCCTCAACTGCTACAAGTTGATGATGAACCTGTGTGACCTTCATAAGGTAACTGGTGACTGAGTCTGATCTGGTCATTGCCATAGATTTGAGTTTGTTCCACAATATTATCTTGTTTATATTCTAACTCTGGTAGGAACTAACCAGGGCATTGAACATTTGCTTTGCTGTCTTCTTCTTGGATACATGAGGGATTAGATGATCTTTTATGGCATCCAAGATCATCCATTGAGCCTTCACTTCCCTTTTGTTGTGAGCTACCAGCTGCTGCGGATTTGTAGGTGGAGTCACAACATCCTTGATAATATCTCATAGATCATTCTCTTTTAGTAAGAGTGTGACCTTCACTTTCCATGATAAGAAATTTGAGGCACCATCCAATCTCTCCTCAAACCTGAAGCTAGCTGCTGCCATCTCTGAGATCCACTGCAAAAAACCCTAAAACTGAAAATAAAACTTTGAAACCCTCTGGTCCTTCCTTCCCTGCAATAGATTTACTGCTACAAATTCCCGAGAATTTCAATTAGAGCTCTAGCTTTGATACTATGTGAAAATTCCAAGCCTAGGTGACTAAAGTCCTTGTGATCTCAATCAAACAAGTAGATTGCTGAATTGACTTAATGCTGAAATTAAATTTCTGACCATAGCATCAATAACACAATAACTAAAAATTAAATTGCGGAAGCAGAAAATCAATTTCACACATACATAGGTAATTGCTCCTTCAAAACTCAGCTTTCCATTCTTTCGAAAAACTTACAAAGAAACCTCCACAAGCTGCCCAAAAACAGCAGCTCTGCATGGTTACTGAAATCACCTTGTGAACTGAGCTTGTATGGCCTGCTTGAGAGGTACAGCCTGTTGGGAACAACCAGAAACAGCAGAAAAATGCTGTACGGCGGCCTGCTGGAAAGCCTGCAGCCTGTCCATATGGCTGTACGGAACTGTTTGGCACCTGTGTGGACTGCTTCCCATTGCCTGGATTCTCCTCTGCCTGAATCCCTACTCTCTTTTCAATTACTCAACCTGCTCAACTGTTCCTGTGTTTCTAAACCTCTGATCTTGTCCTGTGTTTATATTTTTAGCCGAGACCAAAACCTTAATCTATTCTTGAGATTACTTCTAGTCTAACTCTGCAATACACTTTTTAGATTCAATTGCTAAAAATAAGACTTTCACTTTTTTGCTAAAGTGAATTACAAAATAGAATTAACTTTTGAAAATATCTCGAACTACTTATCACACGTTCACACTAAACCTGTGTGGAAATTCTTGTCCGACCTATAATTCTCAACAAGGAGTAGATCCAATGTTAAAATGGAGTTATGTTAGTGTAATAGATCAAGGTTAAAATAAATTTACACTAGACGGGTGGTTGTGTATATTGTCTCTCTTTAATCTTGCTTATGTTTAATAGGTCTAGGGTTTACAGGAATAGACGAAAAGTGAAGATGAGGCTATTCTAGTTTAAAAGAACCTAGATTGTAAACTAGTTGTTATTTACATGTAGTAATTAAAGGTCAAACAAGCACAGCAAATGTTAAACACCCAGTGCCGGTTATATTCACAAGCACAGACTAGGATCTTTTCCATCCCAGGTTGTAGTTGTAGAGTACTTCTTTTCTCTACTTGGTTATGTAGAATGCATGTTTGGTATTTTAGTCAAGGATCTATATTCATGGGTAAAGATTTTGCAGCGAGTGCATGAAAAAAATTAGAAAATCACTATTGAATCTGGGCACATATCCAAATAGTTTGGATAATTTTTTTTTTGAAAATAGAGCATTATTGCTTCAACAACCACAACAACACAGCCGGGAGGTCAAGGTTGGTTTTGGTGGAGATAGGAAGACTCTGGGAAAACAAATCTTCAACTGTAGGAGGTCAGATTACAGTCAGTCTTGGTTTTTGTTTTACGTTATAGAAGCTACAGCTAAGAGTTCTTTAACATCACTACAAAGTAAACTTTATAAGGATTTCTCTGTAGTGGGTCGACTAATGTATAGCGTCGATGAAGGTATAGCGATGCTCAGATGCCGTCTCTCATGTTATCAAACTCTTCAAACTCTTATAATTGTAGATGATGCGGCTAATGGTGAGCAGCTGCGCGTTATTTTCAATAGTGAAGGGCATCTTTCCTTCACTGTCCATCATTCTAGTAGCTTAATTTTAGTTACATTTTGCAATAAGGATGTTTTTACCATCACAGTGTGAAATCATGCATCAAACAACAGGATCATTACATGCTTAACCTCCATATAGATGACAGAATGCAGAAAATTAACAGCGACTCAGAACTCAACGGAAGGAATGATAGAATCACTGCATCTATTAGATCTGCTGTGTCTAAATACAAAGGGAGGCCCTCTATTTCTAACAAACTGAGAGGAGTCCAGCATTTAAGAAGGATGTTTGGCCGGTGTACCAACTGAGTTTTTAATATTCTACCTAAATTAACTTACAACTGTGTATGTACACTGACACACAGGAATCATAAAGTCTTCCATTTACAAGATCAAATCCTCAACTGAGAACATTCTCAAGAGCCTTTTTGCCTGCACACCTTCCAGCAACCTCATCCTGTAGTGGGATTTGAAGTAGTTAGTTCTTGGATGCCTGTGATGACTTTCCCTAATCTCTCAAAGTGCTGGGAGAGTCCTATTTCATTGAAAAAATGATTTGGATTATTGGAAAGCCCCAACTGGGCAGATTATCCAACGTACTTCCAAGTTCCCACTGATATACAAAACAAACTTCAAAATTTATTTGGATTATTGGAAGGCCCCAACTGGGCAGAATATCCAAAGTACTTCCAAGTTCCAAGTTCCCACTGATATACAAAACAGGCTTAATACTAGCTGTGACAGTCTTGATGAAGAGGAGAAATACATAATCTTCCCTCTTTGGATCTTTGCTCTCTTCCTTGCCGTTCTAAAAGTTTAAGGGTAATGTGCTTGTTATCTAGTCAGAAGAAGGTTTAAAACAATTGATTGACGAAGAGGCCCTTACCTCCCAATCCATGTGACCAGAATTTCAGGATGGATATATGTGATACAAAGTGTTTTTTTTGGCTTTATGTCATTTTCTCTATATGCTTAATGCTTTATCATTGGATATATATCTCGGTTCTCTTGTTCATTGATTCATTTGGCCTTACTTGATAGTTTGGATAGATTGCACAATGTAGTTAGGCACTCGGAATGTAGCTCAGAGAGTCTATGTCCAATATATAGATATACGTATAGCAAAGGACATCATTTTTGTATTAAGGAAATCTATTGTAAAGAGAGTCTATGTCCAATATATAGATACGTATATATCAAAGGACATCCTTTTTGTATTAAGGAATGTTCGTAGATGGGATAAGTTCAAATCTCCCTTTCGGTCTTATGGAATGAATATGAGACACAATGGAAACTTGATTGGAATTTGAAATCCTGCACATGGTTGGAACTTGTATTTAAGTTTTTATTTTTATTTTTTCAAGTACAGATAATACAATTTCTCTATGTTTACTTAACAAAACAAAAGAAAGATATATTCTTAAAGTCTAGTCTATATTAAGGGACATCCTTTCTATATTAAGCAAAAAGGGATGTCCATAGATGGAATGAGATCAATTCTCCCTCTCGGTCTTACGGGATGATAAGAGAGACAATGGTAACTTTATTGGAATTTGGAACTTGTATCTAAATTATTGGTTTTTTGAAGTATAGATAATATAATCTCTTTCTATTTACTTACCAAAACAAAAGAAAGATATATTCTTAGACATTCCTTGTTCTGGATCTGGCTGGAATGATCACTGGGTCTTCACAACCTAGAACGCAAGTGTCTTTAGAGGTCTATAATAATGTACAATCACATCAGAGACTTGGACAGAGCTTGGGAGGGGAAAGAGCCTCGGCGTTTTATGTGGTGCTCAACTGACAACCTTTTTGATAATGTGTTTGGCCAGTCATCTGCAAGTGTTTGAACTTCGAAGCTCTAACCATTCTGTTGTGTTTCCAAATTTATTCTAAGAGGATTGTGCCTTTCTAGTTGTAAATATTTAAAGTTTGGAAGGACGTCCATCTTGTTTCTAACACTTCTCAGATGATAATTTAGGTGCGCGTGGAATTGGCAAGGTTCCACAAAAATCTGGCCAATTGTTCCAACAACCTGTGGAGTTCAGCAATTGTTTGGCTGATTCGAGTAGGTTGCAGCGGCTGAGGGCTGAAGGTGATTATCTGGGAAGCATGCATAACCTACTGAGACAGTCAGATCTTCGATGGCTCTATTAGGATAGTTGTCCATACTCCTCTATGCTTTCCTGGATTGCATTAGAGTTTTAGAAGTAGTAAGCTGGAGGAGCCAATTGGAAACAATGTGGGAAAGTGACTTTAAAGAGCATGTACCTTGCTAGAAGTTAGGGCTTTTAAATAATCATATCTAACATGTAAAAGTGCATTAGAAGTGGTTGGCTGGAAGAGCCGATTCGAAACATTGTGGTAAAGTGACTTTAAATAGTATGTACCTTGCTACAAGCTAGGGTTTTTAAATAATCATATTTAACATTTTTTTAAAAAAGAAACTGAATTTTATATATTGATAAAGAAGTCCGTGCTGAGGCAAACAGCTGTCATACAAGCGGCAAAAATGGTTCAAAGCTTGTACATGATTCTAAAACAGAAGGAACAAAAGATGGATCTCTGTCCAAATCAACTTCCCACTCAGACAGGCTAATAACCTTTTTAACAAACTGCCCTAAAAGAAAGAGTTTTGAAATACATTCATTGATGAGAAGAGGCAGAGTCCTGAATTACTGAAACCCTAGCTTGCTGGAGCATTCCATCTTCAGTGTCGATGGGGGCTGTGCCAAGATCCTCAAAGCCATTGACTGTGTTACCTTAGCGAGGGGAAGCAGCAACACCTTGATTAATTGAGGCGGAGGCCGTACGCTGAGGGAGGCCGAACGCTGAGGGAGAACAAGAGATTTAATTTTCTGGATGTCAAGTTCCATTCCATCAATTCACCTTGTATTCCTCAAGGAGACCATTGCTTGTTCCATTTTCCCTAGCTTAATCGAGATTAATTGGAGCACAGAGTTGGCCATGAGAAATTTCGAAATGGTGCCTGAGGACTCTTTTTATATCATTCCAGTGAGGGTCCATCTCCGTGTTAAAAAACCGAGAGCCAGAAAATTCCCACCACCTTAAAAAATCGAGAGCCATAAAATTCCCACCACCCAGATCTGGGCAAAGGGTCTCCAATACCAGATTTATAAAAGATAATAAAAAAGTAAAATTCTACAGAACTGAGAGGATCCACATAGAGGGAAACGGACAATACCAAAACCAAAAGGTGTATGAATCCCAAGGTATACCTGAACCTGAACCCGAACCCCAGCAAAAGCCAGCATCGAGAGAGCACCACCGCCAGGAAACTGAAATCAGTTCCAAAGAGCTAACACCCCAACAGAAGCAAGAAGCCGAGAAACCCTCCCGGATACCAAGGATAAACACCCAAACAGAAGCAAGAAGCCGAGAAACCCTCCCGGATGCCAAGGATAAACAATCCATTACCACAGAAGGCCTGCATAAAAGGCTGAACTAGCACGAAACAAATTGAATAGCCATCCCAACACCATAATACCGCAAGTGTGCGAGTGAGAGTACATAGCAAATGGCGGACTGAAACAACTGCCACTTGTCGACAAAATTTAAGGTCTCGTGCTATGGGATAGACTGTGCCCCCTAATCCCACTTAACTCTATAGTATTAGCCTCCAAATTCGACCCAACCTTAGCCCAATGATCTGCAAGTGAGTTTAGGTCCCTTTTAATGTTGAAAATCCTGAAATTTTCAAAATTTAAGGTCTCGTGCTACGGGATAGACTGTGCCCCCTAATCCCACTTAACTCTATAGTATTAGCCTCCAAATTCGACTCAACCTTAACCCAATGATCTGCAAGTGAGTTTAAGTCCCTTTTAATGTGGAAAATCCTGAAATTTTCAAAGCCTTCGATAAGAGAGAGGGTGCAAAGATAACGTTGTTAAAGATATTATTGTCAGTATGCTTTCTTGATGATCGCTCGGATAACTATCATTGAATCTTCAAAAATCACTATTTGAGTGACACTTTGATTTTTGACAATGCAAACACCTTTCCATAAAGCATATGTTTCAGCAACATTGTTAGATACATTCCCCAATCCCGAAGTGTAGGTAGCTATTGTATGTCCTCCGGGATCAAGAAGACTCCCCTGCACCTGCCACCCTAGAATCATATCTAAAATTTAAAAGTGCATTTCAGGCAACTTTACAGTTGAGGGAGTTGATTGGTGTTGCCTTGTTAGGGTTACGAACGTCTACATGGAGCAGCTGAAGCATTTAAAAAAAATTGAACTGAAAGGCTATGCTATCAGACCGAGTCACATGGAGCGAGATAACATCCTAATATTGCCAGAGGAATTCTTTCATCTCTACACCTTTAAACACTTGAGATTCTAAACAAGCATGGCGTCGTTGCTTGATTCCTTTGAGAAAATTTAATTGACTTGTCTCAGTCCTGGAATTTGAGAAGGCTCCTACCTTCCTTTTGGAATTTAACAAACCTTCCAACATATTAACTTGAATGAGTGTTCGGGTTAGAAATGTTGCCAGATTCCTTCGGGAATTCAATTCGATATAGACATCTGCTCAATTCGATATAGACATCTGTCTTTGGCAGGCTGCTTCCAGTTCACCCTCTAATGAAATATCTGCGCCCTTGAAAACCTTTCAGGCTGTGAAAAACGGAAGTCACACATCAGCAGGACTTGGAAGAAATAAAATTGGTGAAGATAACTTCAAAATAATTGATAAGTGCCATAGAGACCTCGTTAATTTGGAAAGTTTGAAATTAGATTGCTATTTTTTAGAATTCCCGAGGTCTCTATAATTAGATTGCTATTTGTTGGAATTGCTGCCCTCTTTTCGCTTGGTAACCTGACGAGCCTAAAGGAATTGACAAGCTATGACTATTTCAATTTGAAGTGTTTATACAAATCGGTTGGACACTGATAATACTATTATTTAAGAATAGAGTATTTACGAGTAGGTGGCACGGAGTTGAACAATCTTGAAATTTCGACTGTCAGAGATGGAGGGTCTCCTAGCAATTCATCTGAGAAGAAAAATAATCCCAAGACTTGTCCCATTTAGGGATCTGTTTTCTTGCATTGTATTTCAATTATCAAATTTTGAAAATTAAATTATGTACTTCAAATTTGCTGCTCGAAGAAAAGGTACTTAGTGTTGTTTCTGTAATCATTTCATATCTCATAAATTGCAGAGCAAGGCTCTTTCATGTTACATGAGGAATGAAGCCCCTAAAGGCTCCATCAAAGTTGAGTACAGGTTTGGACTGGGGTACTGTACAGGTTTGTAGGAAAGAAGCTTGTACCAATCCTGATCAGATTCCCCGACATCTATGTCAATTGCTGTAGGAAAGCGTGCCTTCTAATTAATAACGGCTAAAACTATCACGACGGTTGGTTTGGAGTCTCTTTTTTCATCTTGTTTTTGTCTTTCCATCTGGTTGGCTGGTTCAGAATCCGAAACTCCATCATATTGCTGGTTTGAAACGTATTCATGTTCTAACAATAGTACTGTTAACTAATGTTGTCTCCAATCATTAATTTATTTTCTTCTCTTTTATTACATAGTCGCTCCCCGATTACAATTAGGGAAAATGGATTTTCTTGGGATGTACAACCTCAGCGCTTAGTCCTTGTGACATCTCTCCCTTTACACAACCTTATGGAAACCCCAGGTCCTCACCCCCTTGGTGAACAGGATCATTCCACTATGGAAGAGGAGACTAAAACTTCTTTCTAGAACCCCAGTCAATTGTACCTAATGTAAGCCTTATACCTCTTCTTACACCCTTTACAACCAGGGATCAGGTCCTTCTGAGAATGTCTCCACTTATCAACAACTAAATACCAGTGTTGACTTTGGTCTACAACATTTACAGCATGCTCTCTTATCTATCACTCGACTGGTCACACGACTTCGATTGGATACGTCCTTGTTGAAGCATAAGCATATTAGCTATAGAGCAACAATCGCGTCGTCATCAATGTGTTGAGCAGCCCTGGACTCCTTTCTTCCAGTGATTTGCAATTCCAAAAAATATTTGAAAAAAAGTTGGATTGAAGCGGAAAATCATTGATTGTTCATACTACACTTTTCCAAAGCTATCACTACTCGTTACGCATCGAAGGAGTTCCAGTGCACCCTTCACAAGAATCAGGGAATCCCCTCATGATAACCTTTTATATATATAGTCTTTCGAACACATATCACAGATTTGACCAACTAGAAGCAAGCAAGGGATAGTAGGTTACAAGCCTTGGCTCTACATATGTCTTTTCCAACCCTTCCACCTCCTATGATAGATATACCTTAGAAGGTCTCTTAGAGCTGACATGGATGAAGATTAAAGGTGATAATGGACGAGGATGATTACTTGGCGAAGGAGGGCATGGATGTCTACCCTAAAAAAAGTGACAATGGATGATCACTTGGCGAAGGATGGCATGGATGTCTACCTTAAAAAAAGGTGACAATGGATGATCACTTGGTGGAGGATGGCATGGATGTCTACCTCAATCTCCCTAATGAGTAGTGACAGTCATAGGGTTCTATTTTTTCAAGGCCTTCAAAAGGGCTGTTATTAAAAATCTTATTATATTCTGGTATGCAATAATAATCTTATTATTATATTATGGTATGTAATCAACTTAAAAAAAACTTATTAACACATCATCAACTAGATCTCCTTTATTGTTGCTCATGGTGATGATGGATAGTTGGCTTTATCATACCTACACCAAATACCTATAGGGATATTGCAGCATATACTCACACATTTAAGCAAGTCTGAAGTACAGTTGCTTGTATATATCAAGCTTTCCCTGAACCTCTACCAACCTTTGTGCAGTTGGGATATGCAAGTAAACATTATGATTTCATATTATCTATGGACTGCTTTGTTTGTGACTTTGCTATGTGATAATCGTAACTTTTGATAGTGGGGTTATCAGTGCAGGATAATGAATGCAGATTCTCTTATGTTATACATGTCCACATTGGTATACAATATATTAGAAATAGGTTTTTCTCATGTAGAGAGAAATGAGGTATCTCTCCATTTACATTAGAGAAATTTTGAGGTTAAAAATGAGTCTCAAAACAAAAAATGTTCTATCAACATGAATTTTAAAAGAATCAATAAAGTTAAATATAATGATGTCAACTATAAGGGTAAATAGTTTTGAAGAGAAATAAATAAAACTAGTGTAAATCGTTGTTGGATGCAGAATTAAATTTTGCATCTGAGTACCCACTTTTGTATACTTTTGATAGAACTAAAATGATATAAGTTGGAAATACATAAAAAAAGATATGTTACTTTTTCAAGAAACATGTCTTTTTAATATATTTCCAATGTATCTCACTCTAAGT
>SNQJ01S0149389.1:0-23416 GCA_010110895.2 Picea sitchensis | reverse complement strand
CAGGCTGTACCTCTCAAGCAGGCCATACAAGCTCAGTTCACAAGGTGATTTCAGTAACCATGCAGAGCTGCTGTTTTTGGGCAGCTTGTGGAGGTTTCTTTGTAAGTTTTTCGAAAGAATGGAAAGCTGAGTTTTGAAGGAGCAATTACCTATGTATGTGTGAAATTGATTTTCTGCTTCCGCAATTTAATTTTTAGTTATTGTGTTATTGATGCTATGGTCAGAAATTTAATTTCAGCATTAAGTCAATTCAGCAATCTACTTGTTTGATTGAGATCACAAGGACTTTAGTCACCTAGGCTTGGAATTTTCACATAGTATCAAAGCTAGAGCTCTAATTGAAATTCTCGGGAATTTGTAGCAGTAAATCTATTGCAGGGAAGGAAGGACCAGAGGGTTTCAAAGTTTTATTTTCAGTTTTAGGGTTTTTTGCAGTGGATCTCAGAGATGGCAGCAGCTAGCTTCAGGTTTGAGGAGAGATTGGATGGTGCCTCAAATTTCTTATCATGGAAAGTGAAGGTCACACTCTTACTAAAAGAGAATGATCTATGAGATATTATCAAGGATGTTGTGACTCCACCTACAAATCCGCAGCAGCTGGTAGCTCACAACAAAAGGGAAGTGAAGGCTCAATGGATGATCTTGGATGCCATAAAAGATCATCTAATCCCTCATGTATCCAAGAAGAAGACAGCAAAGCAAATGTTCAATGCCCTGGTTAGTTCCTACCAGAGTTAGAATATAAACAAGATAATATTGTGGAACAAACTCAAATCTATGGCAATGACCAGATCAGACTCAGTCACCAGTTACCTTATGAAGGTCACACAGGTTCATCATCAACTTGTAGCAGTTGAGGAGAAGGTTGAAGATGCAAAGCTAGTGAACATGGCATTGAATGGATGGTGAAAAGAACCTAGATCTATTCGGTCAGTCAAATAAAGAAAGAGGTAAAGGGCCCAGCAAGGGTAAGGAAAAGAGTAGAGTCACTCACAGCCAGAAAAGCACTTGATTTTAACCAAGTGTTTTGTTTGTCATAAGCACAATCATTATGCATCATAGTGTCCAAAGAAGAAGGGTAAAGAGGAGTAGCAGCAGCAGCATCTGCAGAATCTCAAATGAACAAGTTTGCTACCAAATTTGAGAAGGATTTCTCATTGGTATCTTGCCTTTCTGCCAACACAATTCCAAAGAATGCATGGGTATGTGGATAGTGGGCATCTCAACACATGACATCAGCTTGACAGTTATTTTATAGTCTGAAGAAGCAAGACTGCAGAGTACAGGTTGAGCATGATGATGATGCCAAGTACCCAGTTGCAGGACTTGGTACTATTCCCTTCCAGTACAAGTCAAGTAATTCTTTAGATTTTGACAATGTCTTGTTTGTACCAGGTCTCGAGAAAAACTTGCTTTTAGTTTTGGTTATAGAGGATAAGGGCTTTGTGATGGAGTTCAAGACCCAACAAGTCCTCATCAAAGGTAATAGGGGTTAAAGAAGATAAGATGTACAACTTGTAGGGTGAACATATTCGAGCCTTGGTGCATAACCGTAGGGTGAACATATTCGAGCCTTGGTGAATAACCGTGACAACTTGTGCAAATTGTGGCAACCTCTTTCAATGTTCCCTGAAGTAGAAGGATTGCATAACAGTGACAACTTGTGCGACTTGTGGCAACCTCTTTCAATGTTCTCTGAAGTAGAGGGATCACAACAGATTGCATAACAGTGACAACTTGTGCGACTTGTGGCAACCTCTTTCAATGTTCTCTGAAGTAGAGGGATCACAACAGATTTAGTAACACCATGACCATTTTAGAAACCAAACGGGGCATATGTAGCTTTGTGATAGATACAAGGGAAGCCAATAGGATTATGAGAGCATAAATTCTCAATGCAAGCAGATTACAAGAGGATGGATACTGTATATATCAATGAATAATTTAAAATATACTGACAAATTCTAATACATATCAATGAATAATTTAAAATAAACTAACAAATTTTAATGATTTTTTTAAATTAAAAAAAAATAATCAATTTTTTCATATCATATCAAATTTGAATTCAAAATTAGTAATTATAATTAAATGTGAGCAGAATCAAACAAAACTGATAAGAAAAAACATATCATATCAAATTTGAATTTAAACTTAGTAATTATAATTAAATTTAAACTTAATAATTATAATTATTAAATGTTGATAATAAAAAACATTAAAAATATTTTTGTGGTTGGAGTTTTCATGATTGGTCAGAATAGCCACAGTTTGGTCAATAGAGCGTCGACGTTTCGGATCCAAATCAGGATCCATCTTCAGGACAATGAGCCTGGGTTTAGATAATGAGAAGATTAAGTTTTAAATACTGGATTTGACGTGAAAACTAAGTGTCAGCTAGATTGCTTTGAATTTAAACTTAGTAATTATAATTAAATGTTAGCAGAATCAAACCAAACTGATCATAAAGAAAAAGTGCAAAGATTACACAAGAAAAAACGGATACCTTTTTGAGTATAAAGTAAATTTGGGATGTGATATGGATTTTTACCATATATCCATCTATCCAGAACTGATAACAAAGAAAAAGTGCAAAGATTACACAAGAAAAAACGGATACCTTTTTGAGTATAAAGTAAATTTGGGATGATATGGATTTTTACCAGATCTCCATCTATCCAGATTTATTATATACTGACAGATTTTAATACATATCAGTGAATAATTTAAAATATACTGACAAATTTTGAGTTTTTTTAAATTAAAAAATTTTATAATTTTTTTCATTTCATATCAAATTCGAATTCAAACTTAATAATTATAATTAAATGTAAGCAGGATCAAACAAAATTGATAATAAAGAAAAAGTGCAAAGATTACACAAAAAATACGGATAAATTCGAATTCAAACTTAATAATTATAATTAAATGTGACCAGAATCAAACAAAACTGATAACAAAGAAAAAGGGCAAAGACTACACAAAAAAACGGATACCTTTTGAGTATCAAGTAAATTTGGGATGATATGGATTTTTACCAGATCTCCATCTATCCATACTTAATAAATCTGGATTAATAAACTACAGTTAAAAAATACCAGCAAGAACAGAGATCTATTCATACTTAATAAATCTGGATTGAGAGATTATAGATATCCATCCATTGAACATAACGTTATAAGGAAACGAGAGTTAAAAAAATACCAGCAAGGACAGAGATCTATCCATACTTAATAAACCTGGATTATTAGGGATCTATGCTATATACTTATCCATCCATTGAACATGACGTTATTAGGAAACTAGAGTTAAAAAAATACCAGCAAGGACAGAGATCTATCCATACTTAATAAATACCAGCAAGGACAGAGATCTATCCATACTTAATAAACCTGGATTATTAGGGATCTATGCTATATACTTATCAATCCATTGAACATGACGTTATTAGGAAACTAGAGTTAAAAATACCAGCAAGGACAGAGATCTATCCATACTTAATAAATACCAGCAAGGACAGAGATCTATCCATACTTAATAAACCTGGATTATTAGGGATCTATGCTATATACTTATGCATCCATTGAACATGACGTTATTAGGAAACTAGAGTTAAAAAAAATACCAGCAAGGACAGAGATCTATCCATACTTAATAAATACCAGCAAGGACAGAGATCTATCCATACTTAATAAACCTGGATTATTAAGGATCTATGCTATATACTTATCCATCCATTGAACATGACGTTATTAGGAAACTAGAGTTAAAAAAATACCAGCAAGGACAGAGATCTATCCATACTTAATAAATACCAGCAAGGACAGAGATCTATCCATACTTAATAAATCTGGAATAATAGGGATCTATGCCAGTATACTCATCCATCCATTGAACATAGATTTATTAAGAAACTAGAGTTAAAAAATACCAGTAAGGACAGAGATCTATCCATACTTAATAAATCTGGATTAATAGGGGTCTAGCTAGTATACTCATCCATCCCTTGAACATAAAGTTATTAAAAAACGGGAGTTTAAAAATACCAGCAACAACAGAGGCTGTTACAATAGTTCCTTCTGATTGAGAAGTCAAGTTTTCCCTGCCATTCCGGGGTTGTCTACAGAAACTAGCAATCGATCCATGTATACGAAGGAGAAGGTGCTCGTGTCGTCTGTCCGCGATGGTTTATTGATACATGGTAAATAAACCATCGTGGACCAGACGTCAAGACCACCTTCGCTTTCTTTTCTTCCTCCTCCATACCAATCGCTGCGTCAAGCGACAGGATGATCAGATATAAATAAGATCATCTTGTTCGCAAATCTTATTAGGGTTTCATAGATAAGCGTCAAGCCATAGAATAACCACATATTAATAAGATTATCTTGTTCGCAAATCTTATTAGGGTTTCACAGATAAGTGTCAAAGGTCGCGTTGACCATCTTGTGCGTATACATGTGAAATTGCGAAGTTAGATAAAAGTTTTATTTCATTCACCGTGAGGTATCGACAACGCCCTTAGGATGGGACTAAGGTCACAAATTCTAATGATACTAGAAGAATCTGTAAATATGTTGCCACGGTTTGATTAGGCGATTAAATATGGTGGCTTTCAACTTACCACATTTTGTTTCAATGGACTTTGGAGGTGAAGGGAGCTTTAGCATCCACATTTATCAATGAAGACAAAGCGATGGAGGTGAGGCATTTGATTTTGGATGATTATTTTTGGGTGGATGTTAAACTTGTCGTGGAATTTATAAGGTGAATATGTGATACACTATGTTATGTTATACATACAAAGATATGTTATGTTTAGGTAAGATTTATAAGGACATGCACATGCCACGGTGGATAACATTTATGCATGAGTGACGGAATAGAGTGAACATCCCACTTTACATGAAAGTGTATGCAATTAACTTGAAATGGTATGAACTTGCGATAGGGAGAAGGCTTCTTTTCCAAGATAAAGAATGTTGATTTGTGTAGTTTCGAGCAGGTATTCTCACGTGGCCTAAGTGTCAGGCACGTGGAAATCGTCATGGGCATCACATCACACTTTCGTTTGGGTGAAGACGCCCTTGGAATGAAACTAGGACTCATGGGCTTGACGATGGGGCTTCACATCCACAAAGAAAGTCTAATTAGGTGTAACTTGTGGAGGGGTTTTTGGCACACCCTTTGGACTTGTATAAATAGAGATCGAGTCATTGTGACAATTCATTGTGGTGATGTGGAGTGATAAGTGAAGTGTGAGGTCTGAAATTTTCTGTGGTTATGATGAGGGGACGAGGAGGCCTCTACGGCATATTTCTTTCTTGTTTTGAGTTGGATCTGTTATGCAAAGGAGGTCGAGCTCAGGGAGAGATTTGTAGGGATGTTCTGAGGCTCGACAGAGTTGTGGAAGAGGTTGCAGGTCTGAGGTAAAGGTGTAGCTTGACTATGAGAGGCAGTCGCAGACCTTTAACATATGCAGCCTATCTAAGAAGAGTTGCCTCACGCATAGGGAAGGGTCTGGATTGCTCAAAAGGACAATCGTAGCCACAGGAAGATAACAACAAGTGCTTTTGAGGGCTGGCAGCAGAGAAGAAGGCTTAGTCCGTTGGAAAAGTGAGGTTGTGGGCCTATAGAACAGTTATGTGGCAGCCACAGGTGGCCAACATCAAGGACAAGGTTGTTTGAGAGTTGGACAGAGCTAACAGAGGATTGGTACAACAGATCTGAAGCAAGTTAAGGACGATGGCAGCAAAGGATGACTATAGCAGACGTTAAGACATCGACTCTAAAGGAGCAGACCTTGGACATCAAAGTTTAAGGGATTATTATAGGGTTGACACAGGTGTGTGACAGTAGTCTTTGGGCAGCTCTAGAAGGTTGCCATAAGTCTAAGAGAAGAGACAGAGTCAACAATCTCTTAGACTGACTTATGGGCAACCTAGAGGGCATGTTGAGGACAACCAAGTGGGTTGTTACAATAGTGGCCTAGAGAGTAGATTTGGGTACAACATTGGCACAAAAACCAAGGAGGGTTTCTACAGTATATTGTAAGTGAATTTTGGTATTCTTCTTTTGTGTAAAAGTGGGCCATTGTCCTTGGTATGGGAGCCCCTTGTTCTAGATGTAAGAACAAGAGATTTTGGCATTAAATACTTGTGTACCTGTGTATGATCTAATTGTTAGTTTTATGTTTCGTTGTGCTAAAGTAGTTAGGCATCTCAGTGTGTTTATGTTTACGGTTCAAATTGGGTAAACTTGTGTATAACTGTGGAAACAATAGACCAAACCTGAGGTGACCAGATTTGAGGTGCAATAAAATCTAACATGGTATCAGAGTTGTGGTTCTTGGATCGAAGTTATCTACACATGTGACAACTCTAGGAGGGAGATACAATCATTGTTGCAGGTAACAACATGTTAGATGGTCTATGGTTTGAGACATGGAGCAGGTCGTCCAAACAAGGAGTTGTGGACTATTATAGCTCGATGTGGCAGGTTGGGAGTTCTAGTGGATTGGTAGAGAGCCTAGATTACAACAGTATGTTGTGTGGCAGATTTCCAACCCTATGGATGGACTTCAAGTGACTTGTCATGGTGATTTGCGCTAGGTGCAACTCAGGTGCTTTGGCACGAACGACGTGGCTTCATGTGTATGTCAGTTGACGAGATAGAGTCTTTGTTGGGTTGGAGAGTTGCACATTGTCGAGTTACGACAATGTATGAGGCATTTGTCCCAAACAGATGATAACACTTGCAAAGATGAGTTGCATAGGTCTAGATTGGACTAGACTGAGTGTCCAACCGCAGCTTGGGATTTTTCAGTGAGAGGACACAAGTTCACTTTCTACATGTGCATAGACACAGAGAGTTTCTTTTGTGACTTGGATGATGAACTTGGGCAGAATTTCATTGGATGGTCATGACTTGGGTAAGCAGGGTGCTTGCCTTGGAGGATTGCATAGTTCTTATCCAGTGGGAGCCACCAACACATGACAGGGGCACAGGATTTGTTCGTGAACTTCACAGTGTCTGACTCAGGTGTGTACGAGGATCTTAGTATGAGGACTAGGTAGGTAGTACAAAGATTTGGAGTAGTGGTATTCTAGATGGAGTCAAGGGATGTGTTGCGAGTGGTAAATGTGCTATGGGTGCCAGGAGTGTGTTCTCATCCTCAACAATTGAGGAATAGGACTATGCAATGTTGTTTCAACATGGACATGTGTTATTGGATGCTGAGTTGGTGAATGATAGGTCTTCCTAGGTCTTGGGAACCTTTTGTGAATTAGATCTATGCACGAGAGACGTTGTCAGGGCTTGATAGGATATGGACTAATTGTATTCAGGAGGAGACTCGGTTGATGTCCAGGGATGATATGGACAGATTGGTGTTGTTTTTTCCTAGACGATATAGCTTAAGATTAGTGGTGAGTCTTGGAGTTAGGGAGGGAAACCTATATAGGCTGAGGGGCCAGCCTATGTATGTTGTGATGAGCATGAGAAGAGAGACAGATGAGGAAGACCAAGTAGAGGCAGGTGGCCCCACCAATAGCACAGATACAGAGGAAGCAAGTAGCTCCACCAGTAGTACAGGCTCAAAGAGAGCCAGAGTTTAGAGGGAGTCAACCCTCAGGATCCAATGGGGAGGAGAATCCTCCCAGGACTGTGTAGAGTACAGTGGACAGGGAGCAGGTAGCTCTAAAGGTTGTGTAGACTCAAAAGGAGTCCAACTTAAGAGGGAGTCAGGAGACTCAAAGGGAGTCGGACCTTAGAAGGAGTCCAGAGGCTGAGAGGGAGAGTCGTCATTTAGTGGGAGCCAACCTTCAGGTCCAGATGGGAGAGAGACATATCCCAAGACTATTAGGACAATGTCATGGGTTGAGATGGCTAAGCAAGATGTTCAGGAGTAGGAGGCTTCTAGGAACAGGGTGTCTTCCTTAGAGGGATCATGCCAAACAACAGGATTTGCTTCAATGATCGAGGGTGCAACCAATCAAGAGAATTGGAGAGTAGGTTTACTTCGCTAACAAAGGGGACATCCAATCAGGCGGATTGGAGAGTAGTTGTGGTAGTGGATCCAGTGTGGGAAGCAAAGTTACTTCCAGTGTTAGAGACAAAGATACTTCTAGGTGATTGTAGAGTGTGGTGAGAATATATTCCTAGCTAAGAGGGAGTGTTGATTTGTTAGCTTCGAGAAGGTAATCTTATGTGGCCTAAGTGTCAGGCACATGGGAATTGTCGTGGGCATCACATCACAATTTTGTTTGGGTGAAAATGCCCTTGTATTGAAGTTGGGGCTTCATGGGCTTGATGATGGGCTTCATGGGTCTGTGATGGAGCTTCACACCAACAGAGAAAGTCTAATTTGGTGTTGACCTGTGGAGGGGATTTTGACACACCCCTTGGACTTGTATAAGTAGAGATCAAGTCATTGTGACAATTCATTGTGGTAATGTGAAGTGATAAGTGAAGTGTGAGGTCTGAAATTTTCCGCGGTTATGATGAGGGGCCGAAGAGGCCTTTATGGCATGTTTTTTATTGTTTTAAGTTGGATTTGTTATGCAAAGGAGCCTGAGTCAAGGGAGAGTTTTGTAGGCCTGTTCTGAGGCACGACATAGTTGTGGAAGAAGTCGCAAGTCTGAGGTAAAGGTGTGGCCCACCTGGGAGAGGAAGTCCCAGACCTTTGACAGATGCAGCTTGTCTAAGAAGAGCTACCTCATGCATATAGAAGGGTCTGGATTGCTCAAAAAGGACAATCGCAACCACATGCATATAACAACAAGTGATTTTGAGGGTTGGCAGTAGAGAAGAAGGCCTAGTCTACTGGAAAAGTGAGGTTGTAGGCCTGTAGAGCAATTTTGTGGCATTTACAGGTGGCCAACAGTAAGGAAAAGGTTGTTAGAGAGCTAGACAAAGCTGACAGGGGGTTGGTACAACAGATCTAAAGCAAGTTAAGGATGTTGGCAACAAAGGACAACTATATCAGACTTTAGGACATCAGGTCTAAAGGAGAAGACCTTGGAAAACAAAGTTTAAGGGCTGATTAGAGGGCAATCACAGGTGTGTGACAATAGTCTTTGGGTAGTCCTAGAAGGTTTCCATAAGTATAAGGGAAGAGACTGAGTCAATAATCTCTTAGAGTTACTTTTGGGTAGCCTAGAGTGCATGTTGAGGATAGCCAAGTGGGTTGTTACAGTAGTGGCCTAAAGGGAAGATTTTGGTACAATATTGACAGAGAAACCAAGGAGGGTTTCTGCAATATATTGTAAGTGAATTTTGGTATTTTTCTTTTGTGTAAAAGTGAGCCATTGTCCCTGGTACTAGAGCCCCTTGTTCTGGATTTAAGAAGAAGTGATTTTGGCATTAAATACTTGTGTACCTGTGTATGATCTAATTGCTAGTTTTATGTTTCGTAGTGCTAAAGTAGTTAGGCATCTTAGTGTGTTTATGTTTACAGCTCAAATTGGGTAAACTTGTGTATAACTATGGAAACAATAAACCAAATCTAAAGTGCAGTAAAATCTAACAAAAAAGTGGTGAAAATATTTATGAATGTAGTGAAAAAAGTATAGTTCTATAAAAGATGCATCCAACATATAATCTCAATTTGCACAATTTTCACATGTGATGGGTGTGTTTGCATCACATATTTCTTTGAGAGATGGGCATAAGTAAAAAGATCCAATAAATTGGTGGTGTTTGCATGGTGTTGATACTCCAAAGTTACAATGATTTTCCATAAAGTTTCTATCATGAGTAGGAGTGCCTTGCCTTCTAAGAGCAATTGGATAATTTATAATAAATTGGTGGTGTTTGCATGGTGTTGATACTCCAAAGTTACAATGATTTTCCATAAAGTTTCTATCATGAGTAGGAGTGCCTTGCCTTCTAAGCGCAATTGGATAATTTATAGGAATTAGATAATTTATTCTTTCATCCATTTGTGAAGAGAAACTAACTAGGATCAAAGATGACAAAGAACTTAGTTTACATTCAAAGCACACTTTATCTCATTGATCGAAAAGACTCAAGTGACAGGAGGGAACTTCCCCAGAATGGGACCAATATATACATAGATGATCATGTTGTATATGTGGATGAGGAGCCACAACCAAAGGTCCTTGTCAAGATACCTTCAATTGCCATTGTAAAAAAGGAGTGTATGCTTGAGATAAATGATTTGAACTTATTAACTAATGACCTTAATGAGGATGAAACATAATTAAAAAACTTTACCTTAATAATTAACAATGATTTTTTTCTTTCATTTTTGGAAGTGCCATTAAGGCAATTTTTAATGTATTTGATTTAAAACTTAAGAGCTATCAATGACAATCATAAAGTTTTTTTTTTCATAATTATTGTTCGATATTGAATCAATTGATTGATTAATAACAAAACATAAAATGATTTGAAATTTTGAATGATTGGTCTATTATCAAGAAATAATTATAAATCACTTATATAAATTTAAATGACATTTTTTTCTTTAATTTATATAATATTATTTGTTATCATTGACATACTCATATCTCATGTTAAAAAAAATGTTATACGAGATTCTTTAATTTATATAATATTATTTGTTATCATTGACATACTCATATCTCAGGTTTAAAAAAATGTTATACAACATTCATTAAAGTACTCATACATCTTAACAACTTAGAAATAAATGACGATTAACTGGGCAAAATCGACTTTCCACTATGCAAATATGCATCAACAAGCTTTGGAACAGCTAAAAGGAATCTTCCTATATAATTTTATACATATTTCTACCGGTCTCAAATATCTGGGATATTTGATCAAAGTTGATTCTGATAAGCCGACCGACTGGAACTGGCTCATAGCAAAAGTTGAAAAAAGATTGGACATTGGTGCACGAGGTGGCTTTCCTTAGGAGGTCGGATTACACTCATTAAAGATGTCCTAGAAGGACAACCAATGTATTGGATGGCTCTCGTAGCCATCCCTACTAATTTTATTGATAAACTTCGAAGATTGACCTATAATTTTCTCTGGTCGGGCAACTTTAATCACTGCCGTCAACACCTCTACAACTGGGAATCTTTGGAAAAACCAAAATTAAAGGGCAGCTGGGGGATTAGAAACATCCTCCACTTCAACAAAGCATTGGCGGTCAACTCACTTTGGCGCATGTTGACTAAGCCAGACATTTGGCACTCTGTCATTAAAGATAAATATCTCCCCCATACCTCAGTTGTTAGTTGGCTTCAGAGTGCGACTGTCACCACCAGGGCGGCCTCACAGTTCTAGAGAAACCTAGCAAAGTCAAAATTTTGGTTAACACAATGGCTTTGTTGGAAACCAGGCTCTGGTCCCTCCATTATACTCGACAATGATTGCATTCTTGGCTTGGACAAAGCCTCTTATCTCCCCCCATAGTTGATAGCACATTTAAATTCAAAAAATATGCGGTATCTCTTTCAAGCCAGAAGTAGCTCCAGATCCGGTTTTATTTCAGACAGGTGGATTACCAACGCCGAACTTGATCTCAGTGCAGAGCACACAACTTTCTGGGAAAATTTCTGCATGGAATTATCACACTCGGGCATACAACTTAATGACACCGATGATCAGATGTTGTGGTCAGGGGAGATTGTTTAAGACACTTAATAGTAAAGAATGTCTATGCAGCGATTACAAATATGCTCTGGCGTACAAGCATTAGTGGCTGGAGAAAACAACTATGGTCCTAGCACTTAGCACCCAAGATTAAATTATTCACTTGGCTCTTGATTGAAAACAAATTGAACACTTGGGATATTCTCCAAAGAAAGGGCTAGGCTGGCCCAAATATTTGTCAACTATGCCACAATGATGAAGAAACTTCGGCCCATCTGTTTATTAAGTGCCCTTTCACCAAACAAGTGTGGGACATAATTACATTAGAACAAAACCTAAAAACTATTTGGGACGAGACTACACTCACATCCTGCTTTGATTAATTGTCATCTAGGGAACACAACCTAATACATCTCCCTTCTCTGGTATGTTGGTCCATTTGGCTGGACAAAAACAAAAAAATATTTGAAAATGGGACCCCATCCACAAGCTTTGTAGCATACAAAACACTTGGAATATATTAAATTTGGAAAGATATTCACACTAGCAAGCCAACGCTACAAAAAACAAAGCGGACACCTGATACAAAGGACATACCAACGGGGTGGTTTGATGAAGCAGCGTAGTCAAATGGCACTCAGAGCGGAGCTGGAGGACTGATCAAAATTACAAAAAACTCATTTACAGATGGAACTTCAAATGTGGTCTGGGTACCAACACCAAGGCAGAATTATTGGGTGCCTGGGCCACACTACACTTGACATCCAGATTAAATATTGAAGTCCTTCAGATACTTGGGGATTCCAAAACTATTATTGAGTGGTTGAACAATAGAGGCAAGCTACGAGCCATCTCCCTCATGGCATGGAAGGACAAAATTAGACTTCTCCAACCCACTTTCAAAAAGCTCAGCTATAAGCACATATATCGTGAGCACAACAAAACAACAGATCAACTATCAAAGGCAACACTCTAGAAAAAAGTTGGCATTATTACATACAACCATTGGATAGATGGACATGAGGGCTCGCCATATATCCTAAAACTTTTTTAAGTTCTACAACACATAACCAACTCAGTGGTCACCTATGTCCAAGCGAAGGAATTTTCTATTGTTTTTTGTTTTATATTTTGGGAATATATGATAGCTAGTTTTCAGGACTTAAACTCTTTTTTATGTAATTTTCAGACTCGTAGCAGTTTTTTTCTTTTCTTTAGTTTTCATTTTATGATCTTTCTCCTTTTGTTGACCAAAATACCACATAGGCGAAAGATGCATATGACAATGGACCCTACAGCTGGGATTGTAAATTTTTGTCATGAAAACATATTATATATCAATATAATTAAGAATTTTTCTTGTTAGAAAAAAAAAAAGTTGAGTGGCCATTGAAATAACAACTGATAACTAACTAATTATCATTTAAATCATTATTTAAAAACATCATTAGCAATATACACGTGAAGGAATACATCTCATTTTATTAAATGTATAATATGAATAAACTTATATGCACATAGTATTTTATTTTCATAAATTTTATTAAACAATTAGACACAACCTTTTTATATGGAAAACATTCAAATGGAAGAATGAGAATGATAGCTTCACATACACATTATTTCATTTTCGTTATTTTTACTATTTTATTTTTATAAATTTTATTAGACAATTAATCACAACCTTTTTATATGGAAAACATACAAATGGAAGAATGAGAATGATAGCTTCACATACTCATCATTTCATTAAATACATAATAATTCATTTTTCATTATTTGATCAAATACATAACCATAAAACATATAAATGGTATTGTCTAAATGTTTTATGTTTTTACATTTTTTACTAGAATTTAATCTTTTAAATTTGGGTGAAATTACAATTTTCTATTGTTTAAATTGTATTTTTAAATGTATAAATAAATTCAGCATCCTAAAAAACACCCTAAGGCAATCAAATTTGATGTAGGAGCATCCTGCCTTCCAGATTTTGTATATTTGACAGAGATCTAAGGGGTCTTTCATTTAGGTTCCATAAGCATGATTTAATGTGTTTTCTATGTTTTTGAGAATTTGGAATGTAATGTGTGTGTGAGGATTAAAATGTAAATGTTCTCGAATGTATGAGAACATGAGGGTTGAGAGATCTTAGGAGATATTAGATCTCATAGGGATTGTGAATCCTATATTAGAATTGGTGGAGGATTTTATGGATCTAGGGGATCTTTAGGATATGGTTGAGTAGATTGTGGATCTGAACCAGAAATGGCTGCATAATTCTTTTGTACAAATATTGTAAGCCTTTAGGCATTGAGTGTGGCCAACCGAATGGAGAATTAGGCCAGTGAGAGAGAGAGAGACAGAGGAAAGAAGTTTGGTCAATGAAAGACCAGAAGACCTGCGAGCCTGTGTAATTGTATGATTGTATGTAAACCTATGTATATGAATACAAAGGAAATACTCTATTTCGAGTATTCTGGAAGCCTCTAAATTTATGTATGTTATCTTACCTCTGTGAGGAAGAAGGGTAAGTCTGTGCATATAGCTGAGACTGTGTAATTGTAGGTATAGGGTTTGTGTTGCAGGCACGAGAAGGAGAACTCTGGAAAGGAGACCCGGTGCAATCCCATACCCTATGTGAGGTAGAGAATGGTTATTCCAGTGATTATTGATCACGAGAAGGATCAATGATCCTACAAAATGATGGAGACGAAAGGTTCTATGATCATAGAGGAAGGCACAACAATCGTTTGATCACCCCACTAGTGGTTGATAACCGTTCGACCGAGAGAAAGGAGTAAACCGATAATCAATGAGAAGCAACCATCAGATCTGAGAGTTGCATAGAAGGATCGTCGAGTCAACGACTGATTAAGTCATAACCATCGGATCATGTTGAAGATACATCAATGGATGAGAATGATTGCAAAAGTCAAAAGGTAGATTAACGAGGGGGCTACTTCACATTATGCAATCCAACAAGATCGTCGATCTTGGTAGATCAACGGTGGACTTCAACCCCGCAACCGACGAGCAACTTTCCATTACGAAATTCAGAATCGGGTTTAAACATCGTTCTAGTTGTGGCTCTACAATCCATTGTAGCCATTGGATCTAGGAGAAAACGGATCTGATCGTTGATCTTGGATCACGATTGACGGTGAAGGTTTAAATATGCAGGCAAAGGTGACCAGGTTTTAATTAAAAGGTAGGTAAGTCGGAGCCTACAGTTACATTGTTGGTCACGTTGGTGAAGGCACAAAGGGAATAGGGCCACGCTACAAAGGGAATTGATCACGTTCATACTTGTGGTCATATGCAAGAATTGTTCAATGGGATAAATCAGGGCTGAAGTGAATGGAGTTGTCACATAAGTAAATGTATAGGTATTACAAAGAAGGCAAAATTCGATCATGTTAGTGATCGAATCGGAGAAGCTCAGACGATCCCCGACATCCCTATTTTGGGGTTTACAATGTAGTTTACAACAGAAGACTGTAGAAAGGGGTTTTAGGACGAGAGTTCTTGCATCAATTTGTATCAGAGCGAGTAAAATATCTTTGGAAGAAAAGGAGATCGGATAGTAAAGACTAACAGAATAAAGAAGACAAAGCAAGTGTGCTTTGTCTGCAATTGACAGATATATTGCAGAGGTTGAGCTTGAAAGAGAAAGAACCCTAAAATTTATTTACAGAGGAATTGCAGACTTACAGAGACAGAATAAATTTCTAGCCAAAAGGAGGAAGGAGATCATGGAAAAGATCTCACAGGTAAAATTTGGTAAGTTAAATTGGTCTAAAGTGTATTTTTAGTGTAGGTCTTAGCAACATGGTACAACAGGAAAGTTGTAGGAGGATGAAGACTAAAGTAGAGTAATGCATGTGGCAAAATCAGTAAAGTAGATTGCTCAGAGAAAGAACAACATAAGTTCTCAAAGGAAAGTGAGCAATTGAAGATGCAACAATAGACAACTTAGGAAGTTGAAGAGCAAGAGTGCTCAAAAGAGGGGTTCTACTGCAGAGAACCAAAAGAATGCCAACACGATGACTTGGCATTGGTAACAAGAGGAGACTTGTTAGAGAGAGATGAAGGAGGCTTGTTGCAGTTCACATGTGGGCAAGGAGAGTCCATAGAAGAAGGAGAGGAAGATGACTATTGATAGTCATGAGGGAAGCCACAATAAGGATACTAATGAAAATGGTATTCAAGGGATGAGTCAAAAGGAGTTTGACAAGGAATTTGTTGAGATAAAGGCAAATTTAGATGTTATGGTAATGCTACTAGAGGGACAAGAAGAGGACCAATGGAAAGGTTGGACTATAAGAAGGAAGGAGGTGAGATGGAATTCACTGCAGGTGAATCTAAGACAAAGGATGCTTGCAAGCTTGAGAGGAAAACCCGGAGCAATAGAGTTTAAGATGCAGGTTGTCTATTGTGAACCTAAGGAAGGAGATGTCCTTAGAGAAGGATATGAAGAGCAGGGGAGGCTTGCAGAAAGTCTCATGGACTTTTTGAGGACTTTAGATCAACATGATGATGATGTGCTGATAGAGGATTTGGATGAGGATATAATCCCTCATAAATTTTATTTTTATGATAATCCATTGTTTGTGGTCGCAGGAGAAGAAATTGGACAGCTAGATGAGACTGTCATGCAGTTTGGAGAAGGTGGGCATATGCTTTTTGAAAGCATGACAACAACACAAGACATGGATGTTATTGAGGAAATGGATGAAGATGAGGAATTTCACTGGTGTGAACCTGAGTAGAAATTGATGCTCAATGATGGTAACTCCATTTATTGGATGAAGAACTGCAAAGAATTGCAAGAAAGTGTGTTTGCAGATGGTCAAGTACTAAAGGATGATGTGATGGTAGCATTGTCTCAAGTAGACAGAGACAATAAAACTTCAACAAAAAACCCAGAAGAAGAAGGAAAAGCCATGTTGAGGATGGCAAGAACATAATTTTATAATCTTAAATCTGATAATTGGTGTGTGAATGCAGGCTATGGAGATTGGAAATCTTCCAAGGATAGGGTGAAGGAAGAATTGCCTTGTCAAGGACATATTCAAAATTATGTTATGCAGGTAGCATTGTTTCATGAAAACAATGAGAAGGATGTTGAAGGTATGGACATTGTTGAAGACATCAACGAGGCAGTGGATTGGCTTAAAGATATTTATGTTGAGGAATGTTACATTGGGCTACAAAAGGGTACAAGGAATCAATGATGAAATTGAATAATAAGGATGTTGTTGATATGGTAAGTGAAGGTATGAAGCACTTGGCTTTAATTGGTTTCTTTAGTCAAATTCAAGAGAAGAATTTGCAGGAAAGATTCCAGGAAGAATTTGCAGGAATTAGAAGAGGTGAAATATTGTGTGTGTGAGTATTCTCAAATATTGAGAGTAGTCAAGGATATGCAGATAAAGATGCAATGCAACTAAAGTATAGCAACAACAATAGACAAAAGCAAGGATGCTTAGTCCAAGAAGATGTTAATGAAAGCAATCAAGGATTGCAGGGGATAGTAGAAATTGATTCTGTGATTGAAGAATTGTGGAATTTGATGATGAGGCAGTATGGATGGAGGAAGCTGACAACAAAAGGGATGATCAATCAAAAATTGAAGCTAATTGAAGGAAGGAAAATGAACAAGAAAGCAGTCGATGTACAACAACAACAAAGGTGTAGGGCATTTGGACAACTACAAACTAAGGTTTGGGACCCTGAAAGTTTTCATAAGCATTTGAAGACACATGATTAGGATATCATGAATGTTTTCAACCTTGGGAGTTTGATGCAGGAGAAACTTGTCTTCCAGATTTTGTAAATTTGGCAAAGATCTAAGGGGTATTTCATTTAAGTCCCATAAGCATGATTTAACGTGTTTTCTATGTTTTTTAGAATTTGGAATGTAATGTGTGTGTGAGGATTAAAATGTAAATGTTCTCTAATGTATGAGAACATGAGGGTTGAGATATCTTATGAGATATTAGATCTCACGGGGATTGTAAATCCTAGATTAGGATTGGTTAAGGATTTTATGGATCTAGGGGATCTTTAGGATATGGTTCAATAGATTGTGGATCTGAACCAGAAATGGTTGCATAATTCTTTTGTACAAATATTGTAAGTCTTCGGGCATTGAGTGTGGCCAACCGAATGGAGAATTAGGCCAAAGAGAGAGAGGAAAGGAGTTTGGTCAATGAAAGACTAGAAGGCATGTGAGCCTATATAATTGTATGTAAACCTATGTATATGAATACAAAGGAAATACTATATTTCGAGTATTCCGAAAGCCTCTAAATTTATGTATGTTATCTGTGTATTGATTACCTTTGTGAGGAAGAAGGGTAAGTCCGTGCATATAGCTGAGACTATGTAATTGCAAGTATAGGATTTGTGTTGTAGGGACAAGAAGGATAACTCTAGAAAGGAGACCTGGTGCAATCCCATACCCTATGCGAGGTCGAGAATGGTTATTCTAGTGATCATTGATCACGAGAAGGATCAACGATCCCATAGAATGGTGGAGACGAAAGGTTTCATGATCACAAAGGAAGGCACAACAATCGTTAGATCACCCCACTAGTGGTTGATAATTGTCTGATCGAGAGAAAGGAGTAATCGATAATCAATGAGCAACAACCGTCAGATCTGAGAGTTGCAGAGGAGGACCTTCGGGTCAATGACTAATTAAGTCGTAATCGTCGGATCATGATGAAGATAGATCAACGGACGAGAATGATTGCGGAAGTCCAAAGGAAGATTAACGAAGGGGCTACTTCGCATTCTGCAATCCAACATGATCGTTGATCTTGATAGATCAACAGATCAACGGTCGACATCAACCCCGCATGAGCAATTTTCCATTGCAGAATTCGAACTTGGGTTTAAACACCGTGCTAGTTGTGGCTACACAATCCATTATAGTTGTCAGATCTAGGAGAAAACGGATATGATCGTTGATCTTGGATCATGATCGATGGTGCAAGTTTAATCACGCAGGAAAAGGTGACTGAGTTTTAATTAAAAGGTAGGTAAGTCGGAGCCTACGGTTACATTGTTGGTCACATTGGTAAAGGCGCTAAGGGAATAAGGTCACACTACACAGGGAATTGATCACGATCATACTCGTGGTCATATGCAGGGATTGTTAAATGGGATAAATCGGGGCTGAAGTGAATGGAGTTGTCACATAAGTAAATGTACAGGTAATACAAAGAAGGCATAATTTGATCCTGTTAGTGATTGAATCAGAGAAGCTCAGACGATCCTTGGCACCCCTATTTTGGGGTTTACAATGGAGTTTATAACAGAAGACTGCAGAAAAGGGTTTTAGGACAGGAGGTCTTGCATCAAAATTACTCATACTTAACCATTCAAATCTGCAGATCCAACAATATCTCACCAAATTTTAGGCAAAATTAAATGAATAATATCTCCGAAAACAAAAAGTCAAAATGTAAAACGTTTAAACTAGGACCATATAAATGCCACAAGTATTGACTTTTCATTACTTTATTAAATACATATCCCTCTAAAATACAAATGGAAAAAGGGGAAGAAAAGGAGGTTAAACAACATAAAGCAATGAAAAAAAGATAAAGAAGCAAGATGTGATTTGCTAATGAAATAGAGAGTGAGTTTCCACTTCATATTGGTATGAATAATTGAAAATGCTAAATATGCATGCAAGATCATTATTTCTTCATTTAATTTGATTATATATTTTTTAGAATGAAACAAATAGTAATTGTATTAAAAATAATTGCAGTTTTATTGTATAACAAGTTAATATTCAATAAACAAGGTAGATATACACAGGTCGAGTATGTTAATGTAATAGTTCATACAAATAGATTAAAGATTAATACATCAATTTATTACATGGTTAAAACCTTCAATGAGGGAAACAATCCATGGTCCTAGTCAACGTGGCCACCTGAGACAATAAATTAATGTGAAAAAATAATAACTTACATATGAGGTTATCACAATTGATCATCAACAAATGACCATCCATGCTCCTTAAATAAAAATCATGGATTAACCAATGTTAACTCACAAATCAATATGGTCATTAGAATCGAGGAGAAGATGAACCATTGGGTCACTTTATGTCTAGAACATAGTCGTGACCATTGGATTAGATAATTACAGTGCATACTAAAGAAACACACTTTACCTACACATTAAACCAAGTTTATCTTAACTAACTCACGAGTGTCTAAATATCTTAACATCCCCCCTTAAGAATAACTTGGGATAGGATTGAAGGATTTACTAAGAGGACATAATAGGATAAGGAATAAGTCATTAGAGCTATACCCCCTTAATAAGACATTAGAGTTATACCCCCTTAATGACAAATTCTCGAGCACTCAACATAGATCAAAGTTTGGAATACTTCACTTTTGTAAGAGAATTGGTGAAAATGTTTGATTTGTAGGGCAACAAAGCACTTTGAGAATACAATCTTGACGAAGCTTTATGATGAAGTGCATGCATAGATCAATGTGTTTGATACACTAATAATTAGTGACCAACTTGATGAGAATTTTGACTTAAAAAAAAAACTCTAGCCTAATATTTTTGGGTCAAAGACACCATCCCCTGAATTGAAAAGTGGCACTCTGAAAATCACCTGATCTTTTTCAAGGTTAAAATTACAACCCTTTTCCCACCATTGCCTTAAATCCTTGTAAAATTGCAAACAAAAACCTTAAAATTGACCCTCAAATAGAAAGTTGGTGCTTCTAGGATCACCCATTCTTTTCTGATGTCAAAATTACACTGTGTTTGAAATCATGGCCTTGACAACGAATATTGTTCCAAATAAAAACCTTAAAATCAAACCCCAAATCGAAAAGTGGTGTTATCAGTAGCACCCCCTTTTTTCGATAATAACATTACAATTTGTTTGAAATCATAGCTTTGATCACCAATATAATTGCAAACCGAAATATTCAAATCAAAACATGGTGTTACAAGTAACTTTGTAACACCCCTTTTTTTCATTTCAGATTGAAAATTGCAACATCTTTTAAACCATAGCCTAAAACACTAACACTATTAGAAACACAATCATTCAAAAAAGAGTATATATATCTTAATTGTAAAAAATCTCAAAACAAAGAAGAAAAAAATGTTTATACACACACACACACACACACATAATTTAATAAAAATCATAATTAAAAAAAAAAACAATAAATTAAATAAATAAATAAACAAAAAAGACATTTAAAAAAGAAAGGCGATGTGGTGGCGAAGACAGGATTTCCAGAATCGCCTGTCCCTTTCCCTCCCTCTTGTCCCTCTTTATAGTACTCTCGCAATTTCCTTTTTTTACTTTTTAATTTTTTTAATTAAATGTTATAAAGATTTGTATTATTTTTTTGTTTTTTTTAATTAGTTGTTTTAATAAATAAAAATTATAATTTTTCTTTTAAATTTTTTTCTAATATTAGTGCTTCTAACTTCTTCTTTTGTCAAAATTTTCTTTTAAATTTGTATTTTTTATATTTTTAATTTTTTTCCTTTAAATTGTTCTATGATCATTTTGCTTTCTTCGTTTTTTTTTAACAGAAGCTAAAATTGTATTAGTTTTCAAAAAGGGGTGTTGTGCTCAAGAAAACAACCATTACATAGTCTACCTCTAAACTTGCCAATACATAACACATTTCAGTGATTGATTCTATCGACAAAAAGAAATGAACCAAACAAAAGTTCTAGGTTATCTTCCATATTGCTTGTCTATTGAATTGACCCAAAAAAACATCTAATTTTTAAAAACATTGGAACATTTAAACCTGCGCACTCCCCTGGTCCTCCTGCCCCTCGCGAGTCTATTGCATACCAATGCCTTTGATTTCCATTGGGACGTCATTATGAATTGTTGATCTTGCTTCATTGTCCTCTCCCTTCACAAAACTCTGTGTACCCAGATCATTTGAGGCAAGAGAAATATTTTCCAAATGTTGAGATGTAGTGATAACTTTCAGTGTCCCACACACTACCTCTGAAAGATCAATTATGCGTTTTTGGGTGCGAATTAGACTCGTCTAATTGGCATTATGAGCATAGTATACATGGTCCATTTTTGTGAGCTTATTGGAAAGAGTGAGGATGGAACTATTATTAACCTGTATTAATTCCTAATGTCGATGCAGAACCCTCTTGTGTTCTCCTAATTCATCTCCTGCCATTATCATTCGTGGACCTCTGCTCGAGATAATTGCTTGTTATGAACATAAATATACATATACCATAGATATTCATAACATAATAATTAATAAATAATAATTATTAATAATGAAAGGTCATGTCTCAAAGGACATGACTATTGGTAAAGGGCACCCATGCATGGGTATATAAATGAGCCCTCATTCTCAATTGTAATTATCTTATTATCTTATCATATCTTATCTATTCATTTATTATTTACAGTCCTATATGGATTACTTTGTTATATTCCAAGTATTTTGGATAATTCTTGGGTGAGTGAACTTTGTTCGTCTCATTTGGTATCAGAGCTTCATTTTTCTGATCTCGGCCTTTAGCCAGTTTCTTTATCAGACCTTGTCTGATCTGGCTTTTGGCCAACCCCATCGTTTCAGAGTTTCTCTGAGAAAATTGGTCTTTGACCACCGATCAGGCCCTTGGTCATTCGAATTTTCAAAGTTCTTAGGAACTTCGGTCTTTGACCAATTCAGGCCTTTAGCCATATAAACTCAGAAGTCTGTTGAAAATATTAGGCTGCAAATCCAAAAAAAACCCAGAAATTAGGAAGATAAAAATTAAAATAAATAAATAAAAAATAAAAAAAATTCAAAAGAAAAGCAGAAAATTTGTTCTACATCTACCATTACAACCGCCACTCAACAGTCCACCAGTACCCTGCAACTGTCATTGTATGATCCGTACCTCCGATGTGCATAGGAACAACACCGTACAACCACTTTTATTTTGTCCACACAACAATCCATTAAAAAAATCTGTAAAACTATCTCTTACCACCACGTCCATACTCTGCTCGATCCGTACAAAAAATAAATTGACATCCGTACAATCATTAGTTTTCAAATAAATTTGTATACTCATCGAAAATTAATTGTACATATCCGTACAGTCACGGATTAATTATTCAACTAATCGGGCCGTACAATCTTGCCAAAAATTGTTTATCCGTACAACCGTCAATCAAATTCAAATGGTACAACCGTAGTTTTAGCATTCGTACAACATTAAAATCGTTCCTTCATACAGATAATTAATTGACTCCAGCCATTGTACGATCGAGTTTTATATACTGTTGTACAATTTAATTTAAGTTGACATACAATAAAGTTGAAGTTTCGTACGAGCATTAAAAAAAAAAATCCACCTATGCATAAAAATTTAAAAAACTGTACATCTGTACAGACTCCATCCTCCACCTTACAATAGCTGCCAACTTCTATGAAACCATCTCTATTGTCATTGTACAGATCCACCATCGCCCCCTTACAACCGCTGAAACCATCTGTGCATCATCCGTACGTTGTTCTCTCATCGTGCAACAAAAATAATTTTTAAAATCCATACATAGAAAAGCCGCCACCCATATTCCAAAGTCACAACCTTTAAGAGCTTGAGTCTAAAATTAATTAATGATACTAAAAATCCTAACTGAATATTGCTAAAGAGTTATTATAATAACCAAATTATCCTTAATGAAATTAATTATTTTAAAGTGGAATAATTACCTAAGCAACGGAAAGAAAAAGGCAATTAAAAGTTTATAAGAAAACGGTAATTAAAAGTTTTTTGAAGG
>SNQJ01S0149388.1:1873-21030 GCA_010110895.2 Picea sitchensis | reverse complement strand
TTACATGTTGATTAGAACTAAAAATGAGTCTTAGTTAATCTCTTTTCCGACTCATTATTAAAAATTGAAAAGATCGTTGAGTGATTTGTCCCTTTCACACTCGTTAAAATTGGATTTGAAAGATCACGAGTCTTAGTTAAGCGCTTTTTCGACTCGTTATAAAAAATGGAAAAGATCGTTGAGTGAACTTGTCTTTTTCAGACTCGTAAATTGGATTTGAAAAGACGTCTATTTGGCACAAGTTTACCCTTTTTTCACACCAAGTAGACTAAAGGATATAAAAAAGGACATTTTTTGGCATTAAATTGTGATTTCATCTCATGCCCTTGCTTGCAGTATTGAGCCTTTAGCCGGTTCTTGCTTTGCGTTATAAACCATGGTCCAAATAGTTTACATCCTCAACCAAGTAGAGCCTTGTTTATATCCTTCGCAATTTGACACCCTATGCCCTAGAGGGAACATCACCCCGAGTATCCATCTCCCGCATGCATTTCCTTGCATTGAGCATAGGTACGTTCCACTGTTGGAACTAGTTTTGCTTACTTGCGACACTTGTTCCCTCCTCTGTATCATAGCATTCACTTATTATGAAAAAACAAAAAAAGATGGGCTAGAAGGGAGTACTATATTGTAATTGGCAACAGTCGTGTCGCCTTTGAATAGAGCACAAAGTTATTGAGTCATTGCATCATCATAATTTTGGGTTTATCATGGCCTTAGGAAGCTGATCTCGTTACAATTTTTTTTTCTACCGACTAGTTAATCTTCCAGTCACTATAGAGAATCTTATGGATGCCTCCTACATCTAGTTGTCACATCATTAAGTCTATGCTGCTGAAGTCCACCGTATGTCTCATGCTCTTGTTCAAAGGAAGTCTATCAAACTGTGTCGACCACTCCTTAGAGATCTTGACTTTGCATGTCGGCCATACCTTCAGTTGTCTCAGAATCATATGATACTTTGGTTTTATGATGCAACCTGACCCTACTTTCATCATTGGTAGGTCACCTTGAACCCAACAATTGACATTTCATCATGGGTCATTGACTGGGTGGTTTCCCTTGTGTTCGACGAAAAAACATCTATTCACACTTTGGCATTCGTGTAGTGTCTTGGATGCCATTAGCCTTATTGGTGGTTTCCTCGCCTTTGTCAGCAGTTTTCATCATTGGCTGTTATTCAGAGGGTCTTTTTCGTGTACCGCTTGCATTTGGCACACGTGAAAGACGCACAGGGTCATTGGTTCGTGAACATGTTCTTTGTTTGATCTCCACCAAATCATGAAGCTCCTGCTTTGTTCCTTGTGCTGACTGATAAGAGATGCCTTAATGCTCTCCTTTCAGTGGGTCTCTTTCCATCGACTTCAACTCATGTATTCTGGATACGAGACCTAGAGTTTTATGAGTACCTTGAGGCTTGCAGTCATTAGTGGCAGGCTCTCTCACCATTGACAGATGGGAATACATCAATGTCTCCTGATCAATGGATCTCTCAAGTGTTCGACACCATCTCCTTTATTCACATTTGTAGAGATGTACTCGGTGCCTTGATACCTACCTTCATCATTGGTAGGCTGTCTCGCGTTTGTTAACGGTATACCTCAATGACCGGTAATCAAACAATGTCTCATCATGTTCGACCTCAAATCATTTATTCACATGATGTAGACTTGCACCATTGGCGGATTGTATTGAAGACTTGAAGACATCACTTTGTGGACGCAGCTTCCCTGAGCTGTTGCTTCCATTTCATTGGACCAGTACTTATTTGACTTCAACAATCATGAGAAATTAGATTATACTCCATGGTATACATATATCTTTAGAGACTGGTTTCACTGGGCCTTGTTCGTGACTATGACAACTATTGGCATGTAATCACATTTATACTTGCCTACTCATGGCCATGAACACTTGTTGGTATATTTTCCACATGGATCTGCATTGTATTCTTGGCAGCCATGTATGCAAAGTCAGTACATAATGTAATGAGCAATTGAGTTCGTCCAACTGGTTCTCTACCACTCCACTTATGGGTTATTTATAATGTATTTCGGCCATCACATATACTCCTCTGATCTCACACATTAGGGGGCATCTGTTATAGCAAGATTTGTCTCACCATTGCTATCTTGCACAGAGGGCCTTTTTCCATTTCCCTATGTAGACTTATCACCCCCTTTTTGATAAATCCAGAGCCAAAAAAATATATTTTTCCACATATACGCTCCCTAACTGCTTGACAAGATGCGTATACGCTTTCTGTTCCACTACAGCTCGCGTATATTGGGATTTGTGCCATAAAATACAAAATGAGGTTAGATTTCCATGTCACGACAAAAGATCTCTGATATTTGGACTTCCATATACTGGAAACGTTGCGACTCGGCCCTTCAGTTGCATTCTGGAGGCTATAAGAGCACAATTTCGAGCTATGGAAAAAGAGGAGAAAGCATTCAACTTTGAGAGCAAAGTTACTCTGGAGAAATTACTTCATATTGAGTCTGCATCCCTTTGTCCCTCAAGTCTGAACACAGTGTTCATCCCCCAAGCTATTTCCTTATTGTCAAGAGGACCTCATTACCTCTTTGCTATGAGCTTGCCTTTGGTGGAGGATTGAAGTGGTGGAGACCCAGTTGGAAGGAACTTGGTTTTTTGGTTTCGAACCGTGCCAACACAGAAGTCTGTAATGTTGATACTTTTGTTGATCAATTATTAATAGAAATACTCCTTTCCCGTCCTATCAATATATTGCAAATATATGATTATTATCCATGGACATGTTTGTAATGTTTATTAATGGATTGTGCTATCTGAAGTGATAACTCATTTTATATATTGTCACTATATACTTGCATCGCTTGTTTGTTGAGAACTTCTTGCAGGTGTAAAGCTTCGGGTCAAAGTGCTCAACGGTGGAACGACATCAAACGATTGGATCGAGGTAGGCTTATTCCTCGTGTTGCACATTAGTTTATATAGCACATGTTGGAATTGAGTTGATTTTTGTAGTCATACCTGTATGTTGTGGTTTACCCTTGGCCATAGAGAGTTTTTCCCTTGTAATAGAAAAACAAAGCAAAGGATTGAGCACTTACCCAAACTAACAAGAGAAGAAGGAAGGAACAAACCCTAAAATGCCTTCTCTCTAAGTGGTGTAGTAACCCTTCAATGGATTGATCTTGAAAGCTAGTGGAAGTCTTGAACTATCACAACAAATATTTGATGCACCAAGAGTAAACCAAGAAAGAGAAAGCTCTAAGAATTGACACCAAAACCTCCACTGGGTGGATCTTCAACAAATTGTATTCTCAAATGATATCCAACAACAACAAGAAATTCGAATGAGAGGAACACATTTATTTATAGATGAGGCTTCTACATCCTTCTCATTATTTGTTATTTTCTAATCTTCCTAAATTTATCCTAGGAGATCTACAAAAGTGACTTGCCATAATGGATGAGTCTAAGTCCAACTACAAGTAAAACATGCCACATGTACATAAAACCCTCAAGAAAAGGTGGTTGTCCCACAAAAGGGAGGTTGACTTGGTGTAGAAGCTCAATGGTCCTTTGAAAGAGCATAGTCCAAGCCTCAAATCATGGTGTAGAAGCATCCCAAGCAAATAATAGGCCAATGTCTAGCCCCCAAAGGTGGAACAACCTCATGGAAAGAATGAGAAGACCCTCAAAAGGTGGATGACTCCTCTAATTACGCTCATAAATCCTCAAAAGATGCCTTCAAGGTATGACCATGTCCAAATCTCATGATTCCATCCTCCACAAAGAATGGAAAGTGACCCTCCAAGTCAAAATTAGGTCACAAGACCCCCAATGGCATGAAGTCCCCACGTGTGAGGATGGTCCTCATATCAAGTAATAAATAACTCAAAACATGATGAATGAGGAGAGCACTTTAGAATCTTCAATGTGGAATTTCAAGAGGAGATCCATGTGAGTGAAAATAACCCAAATGTGCCCCTTAGGATGTGACCGGTGCCTTGGGATACATGTACTAACTCGAGATTTGTGAAACTACCTCGAAAAACGTGAAACTGAGTGAGCATTTGCAGAATGATCTCGAAGGGTAGATGGCCAAAGTGTGACAAATACTTAAAATTGGGGTCCATGCTTAGACATAAGATAAGTATTGTATAAATAGGTATGACAACCTTTACAACATGAACAACACTTTTACATTACATAGAAAGAAGTGAGAGAGATTAGAAGTTCCCCTAGATCATGTGTCATAGTAAATCCATCCCAAGACCCTCACATACCTACCTAGGTCATAAATGACCAACATGATGGCGAGTTACTACCACCAAGGGATAATTAGTCAGATCCATAAGAGCAAGGCATACCTGGAAATGGGGACTAAAATGATAGACCATGACCGACGACAAAGGGTCTGGAGATACCACCTAGGCCCCACATTGATACATAGATCATGTAAGCATGGACCAATACAATACATGAATACAAAGATAACCAGACTTTTGGCTCATTATGATACAATGATACACATAATATGCTCATATGATGGACCACATCTGGAAAAACAAATAGGGTGCATTGAAGTGAATCTGAGGTGTAACAACTAGCTCCAACTCGGGGACATGTGCTCATCTTGAGAGTGCATTAGAACTCCAAAATTCCAAAACCTGTAGCGCTGAAACATTCTCACCAAATGGATGTCAAATGCGGGGGAGGGTGAAGGCATATGTTCCTTTTCTCCTTCCCTAAGATAGAAATTAAATCCATGTGTAAATGAAATATAGCCAAGCACGTGTTAGTAGCACCACATCTCATAGAAAAATACGTACTTGTGAGCAACATCTTACTCTTATTTTAAACAAAGTGAAAAAGTAGAAATCAATAAAATGAAGCACACGAGTAAGAAAGGGTAAGACACTATTGTATAAGGATGCCCCATGGCATCATATATTGCCTTCATAAAACATCTTCAAAACTTTCCCATTCACGGAAAAAGGTAGTCGCTCACCATCTATATGACTTAGATAGAAAGAATTCTTACCTGAAACATTGTCAATTTTATAAGGACCCAACCAAAGGCTATCGAACTTACCATGTTTACTTTCAATCCTTCTAGGGTTGACCTTTGTCTTCGTCTTTTCTCGACTCTTTTCTAGATGATCAAATGTGCGTCTTCGTTTCTTGTCAAGCTCAATTAGTTGGTTGATTATGTTCTACACTAAATCTTGGTCGGATGAGAACTGCCTCATTATTTTGTAGACCAAGATCTTCCGGTGAACTGGCATTGTTACTTCCATTTCGTAAACTTACTCGAATGTGCTCTTTCTAATAAAACCTTTCTTGGTTGTCTTGTCAACCCATAGTGTAACGTCCCCAACCTCCCATCCCAGGTTAGGCCACGTCACTACAACCTCAACTTCTGTCTCTAGGATATTCTTTGTAGCAACCCAAGGTCACTACTAGACCATGTGACTTCAAAAATCCTAGTGCACATGTATTACCTATAACGCTCCTTGTTACAAGTAGACCAGATTAACCGTGCACAACTATAAGGTACTGCGCCCAAACCCATGTTGAGTCTCTCTCTACGAGTACACTTCTTTTAATACATTTATAACAATGAAATAAATGTCACAAATCTACTGCACGCTTAGCCCTTTGGAACACATACATACCGTTGTGCATGCAAACACTCTGCACACATAACACTACTGCGCACACAATCAATTTGATGCTGCACGCAAATTGTATCACCTTTGAGCGCGTGAATTGCTTCACTGTGTGCTCGATGATTCATAGCTTGCCTTTGTATCTTCTAACCATACCATAGAGTTTCACTCAACAAGAATACTTAATAATTGTGATACTTCTCATGTGCAACAATATTATGCATATTAATCACATATTTAGCTAACATGAAACATTTATAATTGTCATGCCCACATATGTTGCAACATACAGGAAAAATAACACACACACACACACACACACACACACACACACACACACACACATATATTCAATAACATTACACATAATTAACCACAATATTCAGATGCAAATTCGTATAGGAAGATAAACCCAATTAAAAATATGAACATTAGAGCACATAGTAGTTAAACAAGCATGTCTAGAACACTTATCTTTTGTGAAAAGTCACCAACTGGATGGAGGACTCAAACGTTCCTCCTAGCCATAGGCTCTTTCACTCATAATCTTTCAACAATAGGTCACCCTCGAGATGGAACTTAAAATCCACAGGAAAAGAGGTTCTTATCGTCAAGCTATGGTATGATATTCAACAAAAGACTTGGTCCAAGGTGTCGACTGCTGCAACTAGCCTACAATCCCTCATTCCTCACATGCATGTCCCACCCCAGGAAGTGTGCTCCTTCTCCTCTCAACAGTCCTTTGGATTCCCCACTTCCTTTCCAGGGCTTCAGTAACAGGCCGAACAGAAAGTCTTAGAGCCCTGTATCTAATGCCCAACACACCAATGAGCAATTCCAACAAATCTCTCACTTGAAGATAAATGCTCACGGGCCCGACAACCCGCTTCTTCGACACACGAGCTTGAAAACCCACTTCTTAGGAACAATTCTCTTTCTTAGATGGATACCTTCTTACAGATACGTGATGATAGTCTCAGGTTCAAATATATACAAGTCACAAACAAATGTGGATAGTCAGTTGGAGTTCTCGAGGTAGCCAAGACTGAAGTCCAAAAATGTGTCTCCCCCAAAAAATACAGTAAGGCTCAATAATATATTTGCATGGTCATAACTATACACTTGTCACCTTCAGGACTAGATTTTAGCCACTTGGTGACTCGTTCCCATCCCTCAGGAACTTAGGATAAATACATATTCATGAATTAAGCTTTCGGAAATATTAATAAAAAAATTCTCTTGACTTAAGCTTCCCCTTTTTCTTTTCCGTGGAGTTTATCCCCCCATATCTTTTCGTTTGAGTTGAGTCTACGCGTAGTGATGTGATTATATTAGCAATCTTGAGGGTGATTACACTTATAATACATACACACTAGCCTTTTGCATCCAGGATTATCAGCCTCAAAACACAAGCACATATACAAAGGCTCTATGGCCTCAAAATTATGCGCTTAATCCAGTGTGTGCAAAAATATGGGATGTGTGCACTCTTCCTTTGGTGTGCCATCCTCACAAACTTACACAAATACGCACAACACTATGAAATGTGCACATTATTTCTTTGATGTACAATCCTTGCGCAATCACCAAACTATGGGATGTGCACACTAAACTTAATCCAAGACTTGATACCAACAACTCACCAGCCTATATAAATATATATACATTTATATTTACATTTACAATTGGGGTTCGAACTAGGGGTATTATATTCCCCTCCCCCTTATTTATGTACTGTCCTCAGTGCATTGCATACATGTGTATAATCAAAACTTTCAAAAGTTCTCAAAAAGATGCGGATACTCTACCCGCATAACATCGTCATGTTCCCAGGTTGCATCCTCAGGACCGTAACAGGTCCACTGGACCTTTACCAGTCCTACTGCGCGACTCTAGAGCATCTTGACTTTCCGATCCAATATGAAAATTGGTTGAACTTGGAAGTCACCCTCTTGCTCCACCTAAATCACATTCCAATCAATGACATGATTAACATCAGGTACATACTTTTTAAGCAAGGAAGTATGTAATGCATTATTAAGACTCAATGATGCAGGTAGATCCAGCATATATGCGACATGACCAATCTTCTGTAGGATTTCAAATGACCTACAATATCGTGTCACTAACTTAGAGCAATTCCCCAACTTTAAGGAGCTTCGTCTTGCTTTTACTTTTAGGAACACATGGTCACCCTCTTTAAATTCTCTAAAAGTTCAGCCTTTATCTGCACAACTTTTCTGTCAGTCTTGGGAAACTTTTACTTTATTTTTACCATCTGCTCTTCCATTTCCCGGAGCAGATATAGCCCAACCACTGCGCTGTTTGTTGGGTTATCCCAAATCACAGATGTGTTGCACCTTCTACCATACAATGCTTCAAATGGACTCATCTTTAAAGATGCTTGATATCCATTGTTGTAAACAAACTCTACCAAATGCAAGAAGTCTTCCCATTTTGATGGTTTATCCATTACATACATCTTTAGCATATCTTCTATTACCCGATTTACCCTTCATGTTTTTCCATCTGATTCTGGGTGATATGTTGTGCTAAAGTTTAGACTTGTCCCAATTTTCTTCAATAATCCCTTCCAAAATTTTGAAGTGAACTTGGGATATCTGTCAGACACAATTGCCTTAGGCACACCATGCAATTTAACAATTTCTCTCATGTAGATATCAACAATATTAGCTGCCTTGTAAGTTGACTTCAGTGGAACAAAATGGACAGCTTTAGTAAGCTTGTCACTACAATAATAAAGTCATGTTGCTTGACAGATCTGGGCATCTTAGTTATAAAATCCATCATTATAACTTCCTACTTCCACTTAGGAATGGACAAATGCTGTAGCAAACCAGTTGGATTTCTCTGCTCAACTTTAACTTTTTGACATTTAAGGAATCTAGCAATAAAATCGACAACCTCCTTTTTCATGCTTGACCAATAATACTACTTCATAACAACTGCTACTGTTTTTTGATAACCAAGGTGCTCGACATAAGGCACATTATTTAATTCTTCAATATTATATTTTTCAACTATGGTGAGTCAGGCACATAAACTCTACGCCCAAACAAGAGAATTCCATCCTCTTTAAGCTCATACTCTTCAAGTTTCTGCTGCAAAATACCTTGCTGTAATTTTGCTCTTAATTCCTCATAGCACAGATCTAACTTTGTAGCCTCTATGATTCCGTCTCTCAAATTTGTTTGGTACATACTAATGGTTGTAGCACGCATCTCATGCACTCTCCTGCCGAGTGCATCAACCACCTTATTCTCTTTTCCCTTTATATAGTTTATTTCAAAGTCATACTCGCTGAGGAATTCTAACCACCTTCTTTTTATGAAATTTAAACTTGGTTGTCGAAACAAATATTTCAGACCACAATGGTATGTTCTTAACTCAAATATTTTACCCATGAGATAGTGCCTCCACATCTTCAGGGCATGCCAATTCTAAATCATGGGTGGCATAAAGTCTCTCATGCTCTTTTAATTTTCTTGATTCATAACATATCACATGTCCATTCTGACTCAGGACTCCACCGAGTCCTTCCTTGCATGAATCTGTGCACACAACGAAATCTGCAGCCGGATCTGCAATCCTTAGTATCGACGCACTAGTCAACAAAATTTTCAAGTGTTGGAAACTCCTTTCACAATCCAGAGTCCATTCAAATTGCACACCTTTCTTCTGTAGGGATGTGATTGGATGCACAATCCTTGAGAAAACTTTAATAAACCTTTTGTAGTACCCTTCCAGTCCCATGAAAGATCTCACCTCTGCGACATTTCTTGGTGTTGGCCATTCCTCAATGGATTTTATCTTCGTTGGGTCCACAACTATTCCTTCCTCTAAAATGATATGGCCAAAATAATAAATATGCCTCTGGTAAAATGAGCACTTTCTTAGCTTTGCATAAAGATGATGCTCCCTCAATACCTTCAACACCATCTTCAAGTGCTTCTCATGTTCTTCTTCGTATTTAGAGTAAATAAGGATGTCATCCAAAAATACGATGAGGAACTTATCCAAGTATTCTTTGAAAATCCCATTCATTAAACACATGAAAACAACTGGTGCATTTGACAACCCAAATGGCACCACTGTGAACTTGTATTGGCCATACTTGTTCTGAAGGCAATCTTGCTGATTTCTTCTTCTTTTATTCTCACTTGGTGATAGCCAGATCTAAGGTCAATCTTGGAAAATATCTTTGCGCCCCTTAGTCGATCAAATAGATCATATATCCTTGGAAAATGATACTTGTTCTTTACTATTACTTTGTTCAACTGCCCGAAGTCAATGCAGAGTCTCAATGTAACATCTTTATTTTTCACAAACAATACTGGGGCACCCCAAAGCGACATGCTTGGGTGTATATACCCCTTCTTCAGAAGCTCTTCAAGTTGCATCTATAATTTCTTCAGCTATGGTATACTCATCCTATAAGGAGTCTTGGATATAGGAGCTATTCTTGGCATCAAATTGATAGAGAAATCGATCTCTTTTCGGTGGCAACCCCGATATTTCTTTAAAGACATCCTCAAATTATTTTAGTACTGCGCAGTCTTCAACACTTGACACTTTATCCTTGGGTGCCTCCTCCATGTGCGCTACAAATACTTGACATCCTTTCCTATAGCTTTTCTTCAATTGCAAGGCTTAAATTTCTTTGATATTCACAACTCTTAGAATGCCTTGAACTGTTCTCAGTTTTCCTTGCTCATCTAGGAAAGTAAATGCCTTATTATAATACTCTAGAACAACATGATGTTGGTCCAACCAATCCATACCAATGAGACAATCATACGATCCCAACGGTATGATATTCAAATTAATTTTTGTGTATAGTCCATCCATTTCCATTGGACTTGTCTTGACCATCTCATTAATTTTCCTTTTTTCCCCTGTAGCTAACTGCACCAACCAAGGTTTTCCAAGCTTGCTTCTCGACAATTGGAATATTTCAACCATTTTAGGATCTAGATAACTATGACTATCTCCCGAGTTAATTAAAATAACAATAGGTTGACCATTAATCTTATCTTCCACCTTGATCATGTGCAACTGAAACTCAACTTGCTTGTTGTCCAGGGCTGTGTAAATTTTAGGAACACTTCTACCCATGTCTTCAACTATCACAACTTGTCGTACACTGTGCACACTCACTTTTTCACCTCTTTGAGGGAAATCTTTAAACATATGGTTTTGGTTTTCATCACAACCTCAACACTTCATTCGCTTTTGCCTTGGCCTGGTTTCCATTGCCTCAGTCATTCTGGGCTCCTTGGAAGTTGGTTGTCCTTGCGCAATATTTATGAAAAATAGTGAATTATTCCCCTTTTTCTTCTATTCCACCTTGCTTTTCATCTTGTCTTCCCAAGCCTTTTGGAAAGTCGGTCTTCCCCTTTGTTGATCATAGAGACATTTAGCTCTCCTTATAGCTTCCTCCAATGTCTCGGGATCGCCATATTGTATCTTATCACTAATAAATTATGGAAACCCACTCAGGTACCTTTGAATCTTCACCTATGCATCCTTGATAAAAGGCACATATGTCAGTAGTTCCAAAAATATCATTTCGTACTCGTCTATGGTCATGCTCCCAAGCTTGAGTTCAAGAACTCCATTTTTCTATCATAGTAGTGTTTGGTTAAATATTTCTTTTCAAAATATCGCTTGAATTCCTTCCAAGTAACCTTCTTCTCATCAATGTATTACACTTGCACATACTAATCCCACCACATTGATGCTTTCCCCTTGAGCTGATAAATGACAATTCGTCCTTCTTCTCGCGAGGAGTAATTATGCAGTTGGAAGTATTTCCTCATACCCAACAACCATGTCTCTGCATCCTTATCCTTCTTATGCTCACCATAAAAAATATGAGGCTTGATCTTATTCATTTCTCCATGTAGCTCGTCCACCCCGATCCTTCTTTTATGCTTTCTGTCAGGGGATGGGCTCGAACTACTGCACACTCTCCCAACTGAACATCTTGGAGAGTGATGGAGATGCCTTTTATCACTTTTTGTTTTTCTTCCCCCATCACGGGACTTGTGTCTTCTTGACCTACTTGTCTCTGTCTCCTTATCCATCTTTTTTCTCAATTTTGTCCAAGCTTTGTAGCAACTTGATATTGAAGCCATCTTGTTCCTCCTTGACTTTCATAAGCCTATCATTATGATCTTTATAACTTTGGACATTCCTTTGCAAATTTTTATGGTCTCTACCAAGTTCATTCTTTCCTCTAAACCTTCCCTATGTCCATTGGATTATGTACCTTCAATACCCATACCAGCATACAACCTTCCCATTTCTTCATCCTGATTGTAGGTTCTTTGCGCACTTGCCACGTTTTTAACCTCTTTGTTTTTTCTGTCCTGAACTAATTGTTGTTAATTCTGCAAAAAATACAGTCAACAAGTTTTGTTAGACCAATTAATGCAATGATTTTATGAGAGTTGTGCACAATTTTTCAGAATCCTTTATTTTCTTTTTCTTTGGATGATTTTGACGTCCAAATTCTAGTGTGCACACCCACACATCGCTATTTCTGCACGCATCATAACTCTATACCATGCATCAGTGGTTTTCCATGGGAAATAAACTCTACACTGTGCGACACCAATACTTAGCACACACGTCTATTTCATGTTGAACTCTGGCCCATACAAGTCCAGTGTTGAATCTCGCTCTGATACCAGAACGTAATGTCCCCAGCCTCCCAGGTTGGGCCACATCACTACAACCTCAACTTCTGTCTCTAGGATATTCTTTGTTGCAACCCAAGATCACTACTGGACCATGTTGCTTCAAAAATCATAGTGCATGGATACTACTTATAACACTCCCTTTTATAAGTAGACCGGATTAATTGTGCACAAACCCATGTCTAGTCTCGCTCTACGAGTACACTTCTTTTAATACATTTATAGCAGTGAAATAAATGTCACAAATCTACTGCGCGCTTAGACCTTCAGAAGACATACATATTGTTGTGCATGCAAATGCTATGCGCACATAATACTACTTCACGTACAATCAATCTGACGATGCCCACAAATTGTATCAACTTTGAGCGTGTGGACTGCTTCATTGCGTGCTTGGCGATTTATTCCTTGGCTTGGTATCTTCTAAGCATACCACATAGTTTAACTCAACATAAATACTTAATAATTGTCACACTTCTCATGTGCAACAATATTATGCATATTAATCACACATTTAGCTAACAAGAAACATTTATAACTGTCATGCCCACATATGTCGCAACATACAGGAAAAAGAACACACATATAAAGATATGCACTAACATTACACATATTTTTTTGTTTTGTTTGTTAGTTTGTCCATGACATGTGGGACTAACCTGTGGCTAAGAAATCGCGACTCAGGGGCATCTAAGCTGTCAAAATCACTCGGGGATTGCACCTGGCTTGAGCCACACCAACCCTTAACATGGCTGGATTTTTTGTCCCCGCAGGTTTCGAACCAGTGACTTTAACATCACAGAGCGCCTTAATAGAACAATCCATCACCGACTATCCTACACCTCGGGGACAACATTACACATAATTAACCACAATATTCAGATGCAAATTCATACAAGAAGATAAACCCAATTAAAAATATGAACATTAGAGAACACAATAGTTAATCAAGCATGTGTAGAACACTTATCTTTTGTGAAAAGTCACTAACTGTGTAGAAGACTTAGACATTCCTCATATCCATAGACTCTTTCGCTAAAATTTTTTTAGCAACAGGTCACCCCCGATCTGGGGCTTAAACTCCATAGGAAAAGGGCTTCCTATCGTCAAGCTATGGTATGATATTTAGCAAAAGACTTGTTCCAAGGTGGCGACTGTTGCAACTAGCCTACAATCCCTTAGTCCCCACATGCCTGTCCCACCCCAGGAAGTGTGCCCCTTCTTTGCTCAAAAGTCCTTCAACTTCCTCACTTCCTTTCCAAGGCTTTAACAATAGGACAAACATGAAGTCTTAGAGCAATGTATCTAATGCCCATCACACCAATGAGCAATTCCAAAAAATCTCTCACATGGAGAGAAACGTTCACAGGCTTGACAACCCGCTTCTTCGACACACGGACCTGACAACTCGCTTCTTCGACACATGGGCCCGAAAACCCGCTTCTTAGGCACAATTCTCTTTCTTAGATGGATACCCCCTTACATATAGGTGATGAAAATATCAGGTACAAATTGATACAGGTCACAAAAAAAGGTGGACAGTCAGTTGGAGTTCTGGAGGTAGCCAAGATTGGAGTCCGAAAATGCGTCTTCCCCCAAAATACACCGAGGCTCAATAATATATTTGCATGGTCATAACTAGACACTTGTCACCTTCAAGACTAGATTTTAGCCACTTGGTGACTTGTTCCCATCCCTCGAGAACTTAGGATAAATACATATCCATAAATTAAACTTTCAGAAATATTAATAAAACATTCCCTTAACTTAAAATTCCCCTTTTCCCTTTTCTGTGGTGTTTAGCACCCCATCTCTTTTCGTCTAAGTTGAGTCCGTGTGCAATTATGTGATTGTATTAACAATCTTGAGGGTGAATACATTTAAAATACATGCACACTGGCCTTTTTCAACTAGGTTCACCAGCCTCAAAACACAAGCACATATGCAAAGGCTCCATGGCCTCAAAACTGCGTGCTTAATCCGATGTGCGAAAAACTCTGGGATGTGCGTACTCTTCCTTTGGTGCACCATCCTTGCACACTTACACAGATGCACACTACACTATGAAATGTGCATATTCTTTCTTTGATGTACAATCCTCGTGTAATCACCAAACTATGGGATGTGAGCACAAAACTGAATCCAAGACTTGATACCAACAACTCACCAGCCTATATAAATATATATACATTTATATTTACATTTATGTTGGGGTTCATCCTAGGGGTATTACACATAGAGCATACTTCATTTTTCTATCCCAACTCTTTTTGGTATCTCCCACAGTCTTCTGAATGATAGTCATTAAATTCTTATTACTTGATTCCGGAAGAGAATTTCCTTGAGGGCAATAGTTGGAGGAGTGGGATAGGATAATGCCGTAGTTGAAACAAAAAGTTGACAACTTTGAAGGACTGAAAAATTTGGCATTGTCGGTGATGATATTTTTTGGCACTCCAAAACGCGTTATGATATTTTCTTCCAAAAATTCCATGACTACCTTGTTAGTGACCCTCTTAGTTGGTATGGCTTCAACCCACTTGGTGAAGTAATATGTGGCCGTGAGAATTCATTTATGACTATTGCTGGAATTATCTTGAACTCTCCTCTAAAATCAAGGCCCCATTGTTGTAAGGGTGTGTTATCGCTTGAACTAGCACCCTTGTAAAAAGTTCCAACACAGGTGCTAATTGGGGCAACAAAATGGGAAGTGCACCACTGTCACCTCAATACACTTTCCCCTTCACTTTAGGGAAACTCCTAGAAGCCACGGGGGGTATCTGAATTTAAATAAATAAACCTCTTCAAGTGAATTAAAACCATGCAAGCTTATGATTTATTTTAATTAATCCAAAATATATATAACAATACCATGCACAAGGATTCCAATAAGTGATTTAATGCTTTAAGGATAAACAACTAGGAACAATAATGGACCACAAGTATATCCACTTGAGATAGAAGGTTAGGATCTAGTGGATGTGTGTGCCAAATTTGATATGTAAGATGAATAACATTGGGACTTCGGATTCACATATTCACTTATCACTTCATCCAATAAAACTTCAAAGAGGTTAACATTGCTTTTAAGCTACGATAGAGCATAAAGAGTGAAGAGAATTAACATGAATCAATGGTGCAATGTGTCCTTGTGATTACCAATTGATTAGATTCTAAGAGAGGAAAATATCAAGGCTTCCCTTGAACTTATAAATCTTTTTTATGATAAAAAATGTAGAAATTTCAGATTTAGAGCATGAAAATATCATCAAAGAGAGAGATTATGCACTAGAGAGCATGACATATTGGATGTTTCCACTTGAGCAAGAGATATTCGATGCAGAAACAACCCAACAAGTGTTATAATCAAGTTCTAATGATGTATAACGATTAGCTAAGAAAGAACTTGTAAAATAGATGGTGAATCCCCCTAGGGTTTTACAAGTTAACACCTTGAATTCACCAAATAAATTTCCAAGTAAATGATAAAAAACAATAAGCACTTTAGAGATGAAATTCACCACTAGATATGTAATACAAACTTGTATAAACAAGCTAGGAGTGAAATAGAGGCTAGGTATGCATAAGAATACACCTTGAAGCACCACACCCTAGCCTTAGGGTTTCACCAAATTTTATTTTTATTGCTGCAATTTATTTCCAGATTTGATAAATGCCTTAAATCAACCCCAAAAACGTCAGATACTACCTTGAAGCTACTTTCTAGAGGGTTGTTTTGCCTCATTAGGGTTAGAGATCAACAATTAATCATAAACCCTAGAATAATTTTTTCTAGGAAATAAAATGAACCGTTAAATTTACACTAGACAATGAAATAAATCTAAGTAAATATTTTTCTTTGATTTTTCACCGTTAGATTTTCTTCTAAACAAACAAAAATAAAATATTTTGAATTTTAGGGTTTTGTTGGTTGGTTGTTGGGAGAAGACTAGTATCTTTTCTCCAATTAGGGCTTATGGGGTGAATAAAGATGCCCCTCTAAGAATTGCTCAGTACTATCTTAAGGATTAGAGTAACTGATTATAACCCTAAGGGTAGAATACTCACCAAAATAATCAAGATAAGCTAAGAGGACCAAGGCCCTACTAGAAATGATTCCTCAAAGGAAANTTATTTTTATTGCTGCAATTTATTTCCAGATTTGATAAATGCCTTAAATCAACCCCAAAAACGTCAGATACTACCTTGAAGCTACTTTCTAGAGGGTTGTTTTGCCTCATTAGGGTTAGAGATCAACAATTAATCATAAACCCTAGAATAATTTTTTCTAGGAAATAAAATGAACTGTTAAATTTACACTAGACAATGAAATAAATCTAAGTAAATATTTTTCTTTGATTTTTCACCGTTAGATTTTCTTCTAAACAAACAAAAATAAAATATTTTGAATTTTAGGGTTTTGTTGGTTGGTTGTTGGGAGAAGACTAGTGTCTTTTCTCCAATTAGGGCTTATGGGGTGAATAAAGATGCCCCTCTAAGAATTGCTCAGTACTGTCTTAAGGATTAGAGTAACTGATTATAACCCTAAGGGTAGAATACTCACCAAAATAATCAAGATAAGCTAAGAGGACCAAGGCCCTACTAGAAATGATTCCTCAAAGGAAAAAAATTTCACCAACAAGATCAACTATAACTTGAAAAAAATACTTAAAACCTTTTCCAAGGAGCCAAGAGGAAAAACAAAACAATGGATTAAACACTTACCCAAGCTAACAAGAGAAGGAAGGAACAAAGCCTAAAACGTCTTCTCTCCAATTCGTATAGTAACTCTTCAAATGGACCAATCTTGAAAGTTAGTAGAAGTCTTGAATCACTATAACAAATCTTTAATGCACCAATAAAACAACCAAGAAAGAGAGAGCTTCAAGGATTGACACCAAAACCTCCAATAGGTAGATATTCAATTAATTGTATTCTCAAATGTACAACAACAACAAATTGGAATGAGAGGAGAGCCTCTATTTATAGAGGAGGTTGATCCTTTTCATTTTTTATTATTTTTTGTCTCCCTAAAATTAGCCTAGGAGACTTATAAAAGGTGACTTGTCATCCACACAAAGAAGGAGACTAAGTAAAAAAAATGTAAAACATGCCACATGTACATAAAACTCTCATAATAAGAGGGGGTGTCCCATAGAAAGAGTGGTCGATTTTCTCAAGTAGCTCAACATTCCAAGGAACATGTGTAGTCAAGGCCTCAAATTATGGTGTAGAAGCATCCTAATCAAGCAAAGGTCCAACATCTAGCCTCATAATATGGAACAACCTCATGGGATGGGTGGAAGAGGCCCCAAAATGTGGGAGACTCCTCTAAAAGTGATCAAGAATGCTCAAAAGATGCCTCCAAGGTTTGACCATGTCCTCATCTCAATCAAAGATTCTCCACAAGGAAAAGAAAGTTCCCCTCCAAGTCAAATCAATTCATAAAAATACCCCATGACTGTCATAAAATCCACATGTGTGGGTCGACCCTCTAATCAAGTGATAAGATGCTCAAAAAGTGATGAAATGAGAGGGAGGTTTGGAATGTTTAGTGTGGCATGTGTAGAGGATGTCCATGCATGCATAAATATCCCATTACCTTAAAGGAAGTGACCAATGCCCTGGGATACATGTATTGCCTCAAGAAATGTGAGATTGCTTAGGAAACATGAAAATGAGTAAGCATATGTAGAATAATCTTTGACAGTAGATGGCCAAAGTGTGATGAATACATAATATAGGGATCCATGCTTAGGCATAAAATAAGTGTGCTATATACATAGGTGTGACAAACTTTGCAACAATAACAACACTTTTACATCATACACAAAGGAGTGAGAGAGACTAGTAGCTTCCTTAGATCATGTGTCCCTAGGAGATCCACCCCAATATGGTCGCATACCTACCCAAATCATAAATAAGCGAAATGATGAAGAGTTACCAACATCATGGGGAAGTCAATCGAAGCCATAAGAAAAATGCCTATCTTGAAATGGAGACTAAAAGAATGGGCCATGATCTACCACAAGGGGGCCAAATATATTACATAGTCCCTCCACAAATACATAGAACATCTAAGCATGGTTCGATACAATACATGAGTACAAATACAACCACACTTTTGTCTCATAACGAGGCACATAATATTCTCATATGACGGGTCACATCTGGAAAAAAATGTAGGGTACACTAAAGTGAATCTGAGGTGTAACATGGTGCTTCCACTATGACTCGTTGCAAAGGGAGGGTTGTTTGCTTTCCCGTGAAGGGTTGACAAGGTTGACATGATCTCACAAACTTGTGGACATATGAAAACATGCTTGGCCAATAATAAACACCTCTTAAAATCTTGTGGGTAGTGGGTCTTGCCAAATCATGTCCACCACATAACCCCTCATGAAACTCATCCATTAAATTCTTAGACTCTTCAGGGTCTACGCATTTGAGAATCAAATTTCGCAGACTCTTCAGGGTTTATGCATATGAGAATCAATCCATTTGGATTTCTCCATCAAAGTGTTAGAAAAACAGGACCGCAGAGCAATAAAATAAAACAAATGTGGAAACAAAACACATAAGATACACAATACAATAGAGACACAGATTTACGTGGTTCACCCAGTGTGGGCTATGTCCACTAGAGAAATTGCCAGGTCCTTCCTTTATTATTATCCAACAAATGAAGGGATACAACCTACAACAAAACCCGCTGTAACTTCCTCTTCTTTCTCTCACAGTCTCCTCTCTCAGAATACAATATTCACCA
>SNQJ01S0149387.1:30823-42655 GCA_010110895.2 Picea sitchensis | reverse complement strand
AGCTATCGTCAGCCTGCATCATTAACAATCGTGTCAGAACATGTCAACATCATATCATCAAATCAATGAAATATCACAGTAAACAAATCAACCCAAATAGCACACTCCCTGACTCAATCTGGAGTCCAAGGGGTTCCATCGATGCCTCTGCATCCTCAAGGTCCAAAACCCTACACACTCAATAAAACTGAGTCAATAGCACCTGTCTACGTCAAAGCAGTAAAACATCATCTCATCTATCATAACACACCATAATCAAGGATAAATGTTTTAACATCATAAAAGTCCAGATCACATGCGAGCAAGTGTCCTCAAAGAATAATTTTTCTTAGTGTGCCAGAGAGGGATGTTACAGTATGTGACACATTATGGAGATCAAAGAATTGCTCCATCTGAAGTATCCATGTTATTGGGTCCTTGCCATCAAACTTTCTCATATCAATCTTAGGAACGTGGTTGGTCTTCAAACCAAAGTTGGAGTTTCTCCATTCTTTATTCACCTTCCTTGTGTCCTCATCATGAATTTCATGCGATGCATTTTCACTTTCAGGTGTCTTCTCTATTACGAAATTTTTCAATACTTCCATGATCTCCCCTTTTAAACCCTCCATCATCTCTTGTAGTTCATATTTTGTTACTATCTGTTTTTGTAAATCATGTATGTCCCTACGCATTTCTTCACCTTCATCAAGAGTCCAACTAGGATTGTCTGGAGGCTTATTTAGTGTAGAAGTTCCCTTTTTGGGTGGCATGTTGGCCAAGTATCACTTTTGAACCTTGATTTTGATGTGGTTCTGCTATACAATCTTTATTCTGTTGTAGCTCCCAAGTTTCGGTCCTTCTGGGTATGAAAATTTATTTTATGTAGTTATTTGATATTTCTTCTTTGCAATGCCACTGGTCTGATCAAAATTGGATGTGCCAAGTGGAATTTATGGTAACTTCCCCACAACTTGCCAATTTTTGGCCTTTCTAGGAGATCTCACTTGTATAGCGTTCCCCGCACAAAATAATTGATATAAAATTCTGAAACTTGTACCAGAAATACTACAGACTATCCACGAACCAATGAAACTAGTCCCAGTCAATTTGGATACTCTAGTAAGAAGTTATAATTGTTTTACCTGGAACACATTCTTGAGACTAGTCAGATACCCTATATTACACAGGGTGTATCTACAAATTTAGGATGACCCAGAAGCTGAAATGTTTACCACAAATACCTTACTAATTTTTGTGAATACCCTCCATAGTTTAGGGTCTAAAATATTATAGAAAATTGTTTATAGCGCAAATTCCACAATGACTCAGTTCAGGATGATTCCATAACCCTATATTGTACAGGCTATATCTCCAAAAATATATGGCCCCAAGAGATTAATTTTTAACCCAATGTACCTTGATCCATCTACTAAATATCCTCCAAGTCGTTCCTTATGAAACATTGTATAAAACAATTTATAGAAAAAATTTCAAGGTGTCTCAGATGTAGCAGCGAAACCCCAAGACCTTGAGCTCTGATTCCATATGTTAAGAACCAAATATCAATATAGCATAGAAAAACCTCAAAAAAAGTACTCAGTGCCTTGAAAAAGAGATAATTTCAGATAATAAGTCTCTTCGAGGGGGAAAAGATCTTTTACCCCACGTAAATGTTCAAGTACAAGATGATTCAAAATGAAAGTGTCTCCTTGGTATATATAGGAGACTAGGAGGTATAATTACAACTAATGGCCTAAATCCGACATAAATAAAATAAAATTATGAATATAATATTCCCAAATTAAGGGGTAATGAGCCAACATTAGGTCTTAACAGGTAGGTTGAATGGAAAGAGAGCTAGTGGATTTCACCCCCACCCGTCCTTCTTACCCCCCTCCAACCTTACGTCCCCACCCACCCCACCATAACGACCTCCACGTACCCTCTCCTCCCTCCCCTAACCTCCCCTCCTACACTTTAGCCCATCATACCCCACAAGTTGACACTTGACTTATTACAATGAATTTAAAACCCATGAGTACTCACATGAAAACACTGATAGTGTTGCAAGTAAAATACTCGTACTAAAAAAAATACTTATAAATTACTTTTGAATATAATATAGAAGTATTCATAAAATAAAGTACTTTTGAATATATAAAAATAAATTAGTAATTCAAAATTCAAAAACATAATACATAGGTTATACATATTATTCAAACTTTATTTTTTAAATTAAATAAAACAATTCATAATTCATAATTCATTAATTATATATATATATATATATATATGAGAAAACCCAACCAATTTATCCCACATAATATGACCAACTTAATATATGGGTTTTAATATATAACTTAATATATTCATATTATGTGAGATAATTGGGTTGGGTTTTCACATTAGTATATGTATATTATTTTCCACACACATATATTTATATATAATCAATTGTTTTAATTAATTTAAAAACTATCACATATACTATATTAGATTGACTAATATATGGGTACTTATAGTCTATGGGTATGTGGGCTTGATCCATATATAATATTAAATTAACTAAAATATAAAGTGTGTGATATATCGAGGAGTCAAGACATAGTTATTTCAATTACGTACTGTATATGTTAGTTAAATTAATATATGAGTATCTATATTAGTATTTTAATTAATATATATATGGTATATGTTTATTATTTTCCACACACATATATTTATATATAATCAATTGTTTTAATTAATTTAAAAACTATCACATATACTATATTAGATTGACTAATATATGGGTACTTATAGTCTATGGGTATGTGGGCTTGATCCATATATAATATTAAATTAACTAAAATATAAAGTGTGTGATATATCGAGGAGTCAAGACATAGTTATTTCAATTACGTACTGTATATGTTAGTTAAATTAATATATGAGTATCTATATTAGTATTTTAATTAATATATATATGGTATATGTTTATTATTTTCCACACACATATATTTATATATAATCAATTGTTTTAATTAATTTAAAAACTATCACATATACTATATTAGATTGACTAATATATGGGTACTTATAGTCTATGGGTATGTGGGCTTGATCCATATATAATATTAAATTAACTAAAATATAAAGTGTGTGATATATCGAGGAGTCAAGACATAGTTATTTCAATTACGTACTGTATATGTTAGTTAAATTAATATATGAGTATCTATATTAGTATTTTAATTAATATATATATATATCCATATATATGTTAGTTAAATTAATATATGAGTATCTATATTAGTATTTTAATTAATATATACATATCCATATATATTAGTTATGTGAGAACTATGTATTTATATTAATTAAAACTAATATATGGATAACTGAAACCATGTGTTCATAATTCTCACATATTCATATATCAATTAAATTAATATATAAATACTTAGTTTATAACATAGGCAAGTATTCATAATTAATTTGAGCTTGTGACTATAATTTATATATTCACTTTTTTAATTAGCCACACTTTATATCCCCCAATTAAAAAAATGAATGTATGGTTCATCAAATGTGTTATATTAAAAAGTAGTTCATTATTATTTATTACATGAGTATTAATTTATGAGTAATATAATTTTTGTTAAAAGTAATTCATAAATTCAAAAGCATTTTTATTTCTAGTAATATCATTAGAAGATTTTTTTATTAGTTTTATTTCTAGATATATTTTCAATTTAACTTAACCATAGTTACATAGATAATAGTGCAAGAGGTGAGTTGTAAATATACTTTCCTCATAAAATGTCTAACTCATATTTTTTTATTATATCTCTTAGGAAATCCATTGTAGACCTCAAAATTCTCCTAATGAGGTGTTTTCCTTATGTAGAAATATCTTACTTTGTCGAACATGGTATCAAAGGCTATTTGAATACTTGCTCACGTTGTTGATGAAGATCATGAACCTATGTGGGTTCTACTATTTATGTGCATTTTTGGGCTAAGCAGACTATTCCATTGTGTTGGGAGCATAGCTTTAATTTGGAAACATATTTTGTTTAACTTGAAAAAGGTTTCCATTTGCCCAATATATGACCACTTTTATCAGATCCATAGATATAAAGTCTAATTGTGTCATTTTTAAAAAAGTACGATGAGTCAATATTTTAGTTTTACTATTTTTAGTTTTCTACTCTTTTAGGTCTACACATTCTCTTTCACACTCTTAGTGCGGTCTCGTTGCTTTCGTGGAAAATCCCCCTACAATAGTGGGCTTACTGCAACAAATCTCAGACCGTATAGAAAGAAAACCCCATAAATAATTGTTGGCCCTTGACCAGGTTTTCAGGGATCTGGTCATGTTTGACCTATTTTGGGACTTCGACATCCCATCAAAGACAGAGCGCAAGATGAATCGGATATCATGGAATCTCAACCCATTTTTGGGTCCTTTTGGGATTTGGGAATATGTAACAAGAATGGGATGTCGGCCTATGGGTTTACCCATGTTTAGGCCTATTTTGTTTGTATAAATAGAAGGCTAGGCAATGTAAGAAGTAGTTGAATAGTGTGTAAGTGTTGTGCAAGTTGGCTAAGTGCTAAGAGTGGGATCTGTGTGATCAAGATTTGTAAGGCTTCGTGCATACTGTATGAGAATTGCAGAGCTAAGTGAAATTCATTGTAAGAGACTGTGAAGGCTTTGTGTTGCAACGCAAGGAAGGAGGATCTAGCGAGGTGCACAGATCTCCTGTCCTAGGCGAAGTAGGGTTTTGAGGCTCTGTGCTTATAACCGATTGACTGAAGACAATAAAGAAGAAGAGTTGGTGGATGTAGCCCTAGGGTGGGGGTGAAACACGTAAACACTATGTTGTTCCTCTTTGTGTTGTCTTGATGTGTTTATAACTTCTCTTTCTAAGTGCTTTGATAGAGATAGATAAATTTGTTTATGCTTTGTGCTAATGATGTGTAAGAATGTTATATCTGACTTATATGAAGATGCTTAGTGCTTGATCTGCTAGATATAACCTGCATGTGTATGATAGAGTTCTTAAATACATCAAATCTGAGTGAATGATGTGATGCTTTGTTCTATCTACGCAGTAGTTATTGGTTGAATATTGATGAATTGTTGATGCTAAGTGCTCTGTTAAGTATTATAATCACAGATTTGTGTCCCAAGTAAGGTTACAGACACTTGAGTCCTGCAACCACCCCTGCCTCTACCTCGAGTGAGACTTCATCTACTTCGCAGGTGTTGCCGAAAGGGATGGTAGTTAGGGTTTTGTTAGTGCGTTGTTGTAGCGTTGAACCCTGAGTCTGCCCCTATGCCAACAAATGGTTCAGTTGTCGAGACTAAAACTTTGATTGTTGGGAACTAAGAAAGAAGAAACTTAGTGCAAAGATTCGGGCTAATTTTGTTAAAGCTCTGTGCATGGATATGTTTCTCTAGTGTGCAGCATTGGACTTGACCTGAGGAGCTTTGTGCCAAGAAAAGAGGTCATATCTGAAGAAAAGAGGTAAGATCTGTAAGCTTTGTTCTCTAATAAAGGTAAGAATAGTGAAAAGTTCTAGATCTAGAAGCTTTGTGCTCTGAAAAAGTAAGATAATTGGAAATTTTTGTTTCAAAAGTATGAATCTAGGTGTGTTTGATAGATTATGTCCTACCTTGAAAACTATGGCACTAATAGATGAAAGAAGGTTTGATATGAGTAGATCTGATAAGAATAGTGAAAGATATGGTATACCTATGCATAGAAAGAATGTTTGGACTAACAAATGGATGCAGGATCCTAGAAAGAATTTTTTGCAAGTTAGCTCCTATGAGCCTAGCGCACAGTACAGGAAAGGTTGGGGATCACTTAAACGAAAGAAAGGATTAACCCTCTGTTACAGTTACAGAAGAACGAGACATCTTGCTAAGGAATGCCCTGGGAAAAGACCTAGTTGTCTTTGTTGTAAAGATATGGACCATGAAGTGTTGGAATGCCCTAGAATGATTGCTAAGCTGGAAGGAATGAATCTGAATCAAGAAAACCCTAAGGAAGATCCAGAAATAATAGAACCCCAGAAAAAATCATAGAAAATATTGCTACAAATAAAATAAACCCTGAATGACCACCGACATGTCATATTATCAGATATCTTCAAGGAAAAAGAATAAATTGAAGCAAGAAGAGGAGACTTCGACATTGATTGTGTTAGATAAGGAAACACAGGCGAATATCATGATAGAGAGAACTTGAGAAGATATAGGGAAGCCTGCTATAATCCCTTCATTAGGAGGAATAGGGTTATTCATATGAAAGTTGATAAACCTATGTGGAAGGCTCGCTCAGATACATATGATTGTTAATGGAACTTCGAAAAAAGAAGATTTTGAGATTATTAAATTTACCGAGAATAGAGCCCCATTTACCATGTTACTAGTAAAACCTTGGATCGACAGAGATCAAGCCAGACGAAAGGAAGAAGAAGAAGTTTTGGAATAGAAGAAACAAGCGTTAAAATATTTCATGACTAGAAGGATTGCACACTTTATTGAAGAACATGAGAAAAGATCGAAGTTATTTAACACTAGAGACCTAGATGTCGAAGTTGCAAGAAAACTAGAGGATCCACAGAATACTGAAGTACCTATCCCAAACAAAGAAAAAACATTATCCTAGAACCTTAGGGAAGAATATCAACAGCGTGAAGTGACTATGTCAAAAGAAGACAAAAATTAGAATGGAAAAAGGAATACCGAGACAAAGCTCACTAGGAAGAAGGATAGAAAGTTAATTAAGAAACGATACAAGATTGATAAGTTGCAGAAGGCTCCACAGGGAACCTCATAGAAGGAAAATTTACAAAATTGGAGCTTCGTCGGGATATCAGAACAACGACACATGGTACTTCACCATGGAGGAGTAGTATATTCGTTGGGGACATTATAACCGTTCGAGCGACGCTCTGAATGGGTAGAAAGGAATTTATGGTTTTCCACTAGACCATTCGACCACACCATAATGGATCGAACAGAGTTAATGAAGGCCTCATACCCATTGCAAGTGACCAGTTGTTGAGTTACCTAATTATCCCATCGCGCCAAGGAACGAGAACACTTTTTCCAAATGAGAATTTGAGCCTGCAAAATAATTTGTTTACACACAATAATCATCGTACTCTGTCTGTCTATTCTATTGCAGTGTGTAAGTTACCCTCTGAACCGAGAATTTCCATCCCAAGCATGTATGTCCGAGGATCTCACCGCAATCAAAGAATCAATGACAAAATTACTCCTCGACCTGATGACTAAAAGAGTCATGTCAGAGAGAGATTTATCTGTAGGTGTATAGGCTTCATCTACGAGAACAATTCAAGCATCACCATCGACTGCTCGCGGAATAGGACCATCCCGGTCATTCGATGAGAAGTGAACTAAGCATAGGGATGACTTAGAAAATTCTAAATTGATTTCAACCATATTACCCACCTATATACCACCTCTTAGTGGTGTTGTAAACCACAACAGAGTACCTAGAGATTTGGAGTACACCTTGGTCACTACGTACCTCCCGAATGGGATATGCCCAGTGCGAGCAGACCAAGATAAGATCATAGTGTTGAAGTTTAGCAAATTCAACCTCGGAGATCACAAAGTCTACAACATGTTAGCCCCACATAAGTATCTGACTAGAACAAAAGGGAAGAACTCAAAGGTAATTCCCTAAGCATGGACCCATAACCTTGCGTACTCCACCCTACTCAACGTCATGAAAATTCCCCACTTCAGAAGACACCAAGAGGTGAATGCATGTGTCAAGTTGTTGTTTTCTTGTTACCATGGTGTATATTTGTGGCTAAACTTCCATATCATATTTGATCCGACCTTAATCAATCGGATCACGGGCTTGAGTATGCAAGGACCCAACCCACGGGATTTCTATCTTGGAAAAGCCATGGACCGCCCTCTTGCACAAAGAATCAAGGACACTTGTGGAAATGTCGAGAAGGGAACGTGTGGCTACAAGGTATCCTCTATTTATAATGCTGCAATGCACCTCACCTGTCAGATAATTGCAAGGAAGTTAGTACACAAGAATCGACCTACCCAAGTGACTGGTTTTGTAGTCGACCTCGCAGGGAAGTGCGTAGAGGGCATACAAATGAATTGGTCGAAGTACCTGGTGAACCAAGTAGAACTCTACTGTAGATAAATCCGAGATCAAGGGTATGAATTTTATTTCAGCTGGTTATTGATCCTGATCACTTTCATTTCCTAGGAGATGCCAGAAGGTGCGACCTTCCCGAACATCGAGCCATTTGAACCATTGGCTGTGAAGTTCAATACATTGTGGTACTCAAGTGACATGAATAAGAAATTGTAGTCAAATTATGTGTTCTATACATACTACAATTAGTTTAAGATAGCCATACATTTCGAGCCTCGCATGATGCCGAACACTTTACATTGATTCATGGCTCTGATGAAGTTCAGTGTGGATCGACATTTCATTTATATCACAACGCGAGATGATGAGAAAAATAAACATCTTCAGTCCTACTACAAGATGACAGAGGAGGACTTAGAGGAAATTAAAAAGGAATGGTTCATTGACCTCCTCATTCCAGCAGACCCTGCAGAGATATCTGACATCGACAGCCCAGAACCTGCATAGGATACACCCAGACCTAGAAAAACAAAAAAGACTGGTGAAGTACAATATTTAAGCAGTGCCTCGGTAAATACTTCTTCCATATCACTAGAGCGAGGGGGTGATGGCGAAAAAACTGAACAGAAAAAAGGAGAAGTAACATATCCTAGAGATGAGGAGGACCCCTTGAAAAAAAGAAAGGTTTCTCCCCTGAAGCCTTTCCTCCGAAAGAGATCAAAATCCCCTATAACTAAGATGCATACCGTCCTCACCTATGATGATTTAAATATCATCATAGTATCCCTTAATGATGCTTCACTAAAGATAGCAGAGAAGAAATAATCTAAGTAGGAGGAGATGTACAATATAATTGAGGTCGAGCTACAAGGGGTGCAACAGGCACTACAGTCCAGTCACGTAGTCTCCACTGTGCCTATGCCACTGGGAATACTAGAACCAGGAGATAAACTAGCTCAACTCCATTGGCTCATTGATACATTTGAAGCTCGCCTTCGACATGCACAAGAGGAAACAACGCAATCCACCCAGGCTTTGGTACAAGTACATGGAGTACTTGTAGAACAACGTCGTGCTGCCAAACAAGAAAAGAGTGCTCTCCAAGAAATGTTCGATGAAGAAAAGGCATAGCTGTAGCAAGGCAAGGAACAATTGCTCACCGAGAAACTCGAAGTGAAGGAAGCGGTCAACAGAGCACTGCGCTCTATGACTATTGTAAAAATAAAGGAAGAGGATCAAGTCACGAAGCAAGTAGCGCAACTTGAAGATGTGATCTAGCAACTGCAGCAATGCATCATAGACCTAGAGTTATGCACTATACCTGAGACACCACAGGAGATAAAGGACCAAAGAGAAGCAACTTCTAGGAGCGCAGTTGAAAGAATAAAGGCCCTTACCTTAGAATGTAAGCAATTCATTGATCGCAGTTCCCAAACATATGATAAACTCACTGAGAACCCAGAGTTGCAGGCACTGGAGTTGTAGCTCTAGGAAGTGAATAAGAACGAAAACCCACTATAAGCACAGTAGAAAGACCTAACAGTTGTGGAGAGGATGAAGAGATCTCAAGAGAAACAAACCACCCAGCAACAAATCCATACTATCCAAAGATGAGTTATGGAAGTAACTCAAAGACTCCGACCTGTACAAGATAAGGCCTATCAGTTGTTTACAGAGGTAGAAGGCCAAGGAGAAGAACTAGACGAGGTTAGCACCGTAGCAGAACAGTGCCTGGAAGGACCTCTGAATGATGTAGTCATTCAAGAGTTTGTTGAACAAGAGCTTATACCACAACAACAATTCGAAGCAGTTTGATCCAAGCTCAAATAATTTGAAGCAGAGCTTCCCACATCAAAGTGACTCGGGATGAGTCAAAGGTGAGTGTTGGAGGCATGTTGGCCCTTGACCAATTTTTGAGGGATCTGGTCAAGTTTGACCTATTTTGGGACTTTGACAGCTTGTCGAAGACAGAGTGCAAGACAAAGCATAGATCACAAGATCTAAACCCCTTTTTGGGTCCTTTTTGGGATTTGGGAATATGTAATGGGAATGGGATGTTGACCCATGGGTTTACCCATGTTTAGGCCTATTTTGTATGTATAAATAGAAGGCTAGGCAATGTAAGAAGTAGTTGAACAGTGCACAAGTGTTGTGCAAGTTGGCTAAGTGAGAAGAGTGGGATCTATGTGATCAATATTTGTAAGGCTTCGTGAATACTATATGAGACTTGCAGAGCTAAGTGAAAGTCATTGTAAGAGACTGTGAAGGCTTTGTGCTACAACACAAGGAAGGAGGATCTAGCGAGGTGCAAAAATCTCTTGTTCTAGGCGAAGTAGGGTTTTGAGGCTCTGTGCTTGTAACCGATTGAATGAAGACAATCAAGAAGAATATTTGGTGGACGTAGCACTAGGGTGGCGGTGAATCATGTAAACAATGTGTTGTTATACTTTTTGTTGTCTTGATGTGTTTATAACTTCTCTTTTTTAGTGCTTTGATAGAGATAGATAAATATGATTATGATTTGTGCTAATGATGTGTAATAATGTTAGATATGACCTATATGAAGGTGCTTAGTGATCGATCTACTAGATATAACCTGCCTGTGTATGATAGAGTTCTTAAATACATCAGATCTGAGTGAATGATGCAATTCTTTGTTGTATATGCGCAATAGTTATTGGTTGAATATTGATGAATTGTTGATGCTAAGTTCTTTATTAAGTATTATAATCACATATATGTGTCCCAGCTAAGGTTTCATACACTTGAGTCCTACAACCACCCCTGCCTCTACCTCAGGTGAGACTTCATCTGCTTCGAAGGTGTTGTCGAAAGGGCCGGTAGTTAGGGTTTTATTGGTGCGTTGTTGTAGCGTTGAAACCTGGGTCTGCCCCTGTGCCAACAAGAACACTTAAAAAAGATATTATAACCAAATTAAAAGGAAAAAAAAAAACTATTGAGAGAGGGAGAAGGATTAACCCTCCAGGAGTGATGTGCTTGTTTTCATTCCCGATTCATGGAATCTCCTCACTCTTTTCCAATGGCTCCTCTTCAAATTGCAAGAATCTCAAACAGATAAAACTATGCAGAGAGGTAGTTATACTAATAATTATCTGTTATTCCAATGAAAAATAATGAAATGATCAAAGAAGTTAGTATTATATGAAGCATGTATAAAATAATTTCAAATTTAAACAATACCAATACAATACACTTCTAAGGAATGAGTTTCTTATTGATAAACAACAATTAGGTAGTTACAAATTATACATGTCTAGTGCAGCGCTGCCCTGTCGAAATAAAATCTTGGTCCTTCCACCCAAGCTCTTGTTATAGGGTTGGTTTTGATTCTAAATTCACCATGGACCCAAATAGAATATATGGGAGACTCTTGGTCAAATAAATTGGTGATCAAAAAGAGACTGGAAACAGGGGTTTCCAGGTCAAAAAACCAGCAACAATAGGGATATGTATGGGCTTATAGACTTGGCGGGTGTAGCCAAATAGGTGTTTTCTATGATGTGTAAAGAATCATTCCATCATTCTATCATTACCTTTCTCCTTTATCTAAATTCTATATTTATGTCATCTCTATTTGGTTAAAGACGGTTGAGTATGGGTAAAAGGAGTTAGGTAACTAACCAAACTTGTAACTCAACTTTTAATTAGAAATATATATATATATATATATATATAT
>SNQJ01S0149387.1:19103-30800 GCA_010110895.2 Picea sitchensis | reverse complement strand
AATATCATGTACGCGACTGTCCCTTGAGAAAACCACATATACGTGTGTTGAATAATTTCCAGGGCACATGCAACTTCCAAAAAGATATTTTTTAGAAGGTCTCAAGGGGGTATGGGGAAGAGTTGTATGTAAGTAGGATATGGATTAGTCAAATAAGATAACCAATGCTTCAATGGTGGAAATTGACACTATAACAGATGCCCTTAATGTGTGAGTTCATAAGAGAAATTGATGGCCGAAATACATTATAATTCTTCGAAGAACAGTTATCGATGGTGAAGTTCACCAGAATGAAATGTAAGGACATAAACCAAACATAGAAACAAGTCATAAAACTCAATTACCGAGGAAGGAATACCCATGCTCATGTCTGATGATAAGCATGGATTCCAATCAAGTACACTAGGGATGCATGAAGAATTTGTATATACAAATTAGTGATCATGGTCACGAAAAAGATATATGGTGGATCCATGTCAAACAAATATCGTAGTCGTGAAAGAGATACACAATGGATCTATGTCTCAGAATCAGTGAAGGATATATGGGGGCAAGAGATGGATAATCGATCCTTCACGAGTATCGATGTGAGGTGTGGTATTTTCCAATTACAACTCGAGAAACAACATAAAAGAGGTGATGATACTACATTCTTGAGGTCTTCAAATCAACTGTTGTGGTATGATTGTGCACCATATGAATAGATGTGTTGAAGTCGAACATAGTGAACCATCTTTTTATTGTCATTTATTGATGTATATCATTAAAAAATGCAAGATGAACCAATGATAATGGTAATGGGTGTCAAGGTACCTAGTAGAATCTATCAAGTGTGAATAGAGGATATGATATGGAACACTTGGTAGAATCTATCAATTAGAGGACATTAGTGTAGTCCCAATGTCAATAGCGAGGGAACTTGCCACTGATGACTGCAAGCCCCAAGGTACTAATAATGACTCTAGATATTTGTCCCAGAGCAATATGTGTTGAAGTGGATAAGAAGAGATCTGTTGGAAGGAGGGCATTAAGGCATCCCCCATAATCAAACACGAGGAGTAGCAAAAGGAAAAATATATGGATGGAATCGGATGGAATATTGAAAGGACCACCATGAAGTATTTATCCTGCATGCATCAGATGTAAATAGAGAATGAAAGAGATCCTCTAAATAAAAACCATTAATGAATACTGCCAACAAAACGCGAGGAAACCACCAATGGGGACAAATGGAATCCAAGGTATTACATGAATCCCAATGTATGAATAATGTTATTTTTCCTCAAACACAAGGGAAACCACTCATTCAATGACCAATGATGGAATGTCATTTGTTGAGCACAAATTCACCTATCAATGATGTAAATAGGGCCAGCGTGTGACTCTAGGTCACACTATCCGAGAAATTTGTTGTAGTCGTTAAAATCTTAACCTGCCGGCAGGAAGTCAATGGGGACCCTCCATACTAGTACGGGTATAGGAAATATATATTGTTGATTATGAGATGTACTTGACACATGGTAAGGCCATCTTGCAAAGCCAAGAATTCTGTAGAATGACCGACACAAGATAAAAATTCCTATGAACAAGAACACAAAACAATATGTGACTTAGGTAGGATGAAGTGAAAATGAAAATTGACATTTAAGTCTGTAATGTAGGAGGAAATGACAGACTCTCCATAGTGACTAGAAGAATAACCAGTCGGAAGAGTAACACTTTGTGTAACTAGTTCAGTTTCTTAAAGTTATACTAACCCAAATTATTGAGATTGGACTCAAGATTTTGTGTTTTTTTCATAGACGACTTGAATGTTTCCAATAAAGGTAAAGAAGACTCATTACCACACTCTTTTTTATTTTATTTTTATTTTTTTGTCTTTTTCATATTATAAAATCTTGAAAAGGAATAAAACAATGTTATAATACAGTGGAGGAAACAAGTGTTGCAGGCAAGCAAACTAGTTCCAAGTGTAAGGAACATGCCTATGCTCAATGCAAGGAAATGTGTGCAAGATATGGACACTCTATGGAATGTTTCCTCTAGGGATATAGGTGTCAAATCGCAAAGGAAATAAATGAAAGGGATAGAAACTGTGAGAATTCATAAGAAATCAGATATATGAAAAGAAGTTGAAGTTGACATTAGGCTCAAAATCACAAGCAGAAAAATGCAATGCAGTATCACAACTTAACACATAAATGAGGGATCCCCACAGGTATTGGCTAGAAAAATATTGAGAAGAATATATGAGGCTTCAACGCAAAGTCATGGAGAGACTAAAAAGGGCTCCTGAGTCTATGAAATTACTTCATCATGGGTTCCAAAATGCGAAAAAAGGTTCTAAATAGGGCACCCATGAACGATAGGCTCTAGCACATGAATTACAACACTTATAACCAACAAAGAAGGTCTTATGTCACAACTTAATGGGGTCAATCCTAAGGAAAAATGAACCAAGAAGCAGACATTGCAAAAATGCATGAAGGGGAAAATCTAACCTATATGCTAGTTTCGAGATCATTACCTGTCAAAGTCCTATATATAATACCAACAAAACTTACCCAAAAGTTAAGAAATCCAATATATAAACCTCTAATAATAATAGGTGCTATGGAATACAAAACTTGAAAACAAAAAACCCTATAAGTACAATATGTACAAAGCACCGCACAACCTTATGACTTATGAATAGTACTTCTCTAGATAGATCCCATTGCTAGGCTCATGCTAGGGGCTTCTTTGGTAAACACCTGTAAATATTCTAGTTCAAGAGGAGATTGAAAATCCATAATCATGTTTTCAAGGATAGCCTCATTCGAAGGCAATTCAACATTCGAAAAACCGGGACTCGAAGACTTACCAATACTAGGGATCGAGGTCTCACAAACAGTAAGATCGGACTTCAGAGGAAACTCAAGACAACGCGATCCAATATGGGGAAGCAAGGGATCCCATGCGGCCATTGGATAAACCACATGAACAATTGTCGATACCTTGTCTCTAGAAGGAAAACATTACTGTAAAGGATCCTTCTCAAAAGCAATTGAACATCAAGGATAAGATGCCACATAATTCATCCGTGGTGGGAAAGAGTCTACTCGAATACAAAGAACATACAAAGGAGAAACTTAACTTGAAGTCAAACTAGGATGGTGATTATCATATGAAATATGATCAATGTTGACATTACTTCCGTTGTGAGGGAAATGCATCACATGAAAAAGTGTAGACACCACAACATTCATAGCATATATGTGATCATGCCCAAGAAGCATATTGAATTATAAAGGGCATGACATGACTAACATATTAACTAGGACATTATTTCCACCTAACATGATATGAAACTGAGGGAGATTCCCCAAAAATTCACTAGGTCTTATGTCGAAAGCCAACAGATCACTAGTAGCTGACACAAGTTTGGACCTAAATATTTCCAAGACGAAGAGGATAAAATACTTGCAGAGGATCCTTCATCTACAATACATCGGTATACACCCATTGAATTAAATTTAACCATTATCTGGAAAGGTGCATAAGAAGGAAGGCAAGGCTCAACAATATTATTACAATCAAAGGAAACCATCCTAGGACTTGGAGGCAGCGTACATGAAAAACATGGAATGCCCCCTTCTTCAAAAAGTACTGAACTAGAAATGCTAAAGAAATAGTTGAAAGATGCATCACTCCCCAAAATAAGAGTGGGATCGGCCAGATATTGCATAGGTGATATCACTTTGTTAGACTCATCACACTCCAAGATAATATTAGGATCGGTTGAACATTGCATCCATGTGACCACTTCCTCAACCACTAGTTGAATAGGTTGCGAGATGACATGTTCAAAATATGCATCACCCCCTAAAATAAGAGTGGGATGGGATGAATATTTCATTTGGTTTTCCACTTCATCAACCAATGGTTGAATAGGTTGTTGGGAAATCGAATATGACTCAACAATAGAAGGGCCAGCAGACAAGGACTATAGTCGTAGTACCTCTAGAATACTAGGTCACAAAGAGTAAGGTGATCTCCCTTGCAAATAATAAAAGGAAACTTAGGATTAAATCCTATTCATATAGGTTTCTCAACATTATCAATGCCCTAGAATGACTTACAATGGTCAACGACATGCTCCTAGCATGACTTGCAATGGTTAGTGACATGCTCCTAGAATGACTTACAATGGCTAGGTGTTTGTCTTCAACATGACTTGCAGAGGTTGTTGACATAAATCTAACATGGATAGTAGAGGATGGTGACATATGTTCAATATGAATGGAAATGACTAGACTTTTCCCCCCAACATAACTAGCAGAGGCTCGTTGAAAATTTCCAACATGACTCACAAAGGTTAGTGAACTATTGCTAGAATGACTTGCAGTGACTGGACCATTACCCCTAGCATGAATCACATAGATTGGAGGACGAATGAAAGTATGAATTGCAGTGATAGGACATTCCCCCCCATCATGACTCGTAGAGGGTGGTGGCACATATCCAACATGACTAGCATAGGTTAGTAACTTCTTCTTCTTACTCTTCCTCTTCCTATTCCTTTTAGACTTTTGGTTACTAGTAACAATACTTTTTCCAAAAGAGGGAGAAGGAGGAGGAATATATTTATCTAACATGAAAGGTAAAGGATCAACATCCATTCAATTCCCGTGACATAAGGTGTTTATCTGAGAAGCATCGAGATCATTCGAGACATTCATAGTGGTCCACAACCAAACCGATAGTCCAACATTCAACCCAAGAATGTTCAAAGTGGCCATCAATGGGGCACCAATGCTTTCAAATAAAGGAAACGAAAAAGAAAACCCTTGGGTAGGGGTCCCTTAGTTGGTATCCTCAAGAAATTTTTCCATGACATTCTTATTCATAGGTTCATCCCTTGCAGGATTTTTCACGTCTGGAAAAGTCTCACGCACTGACTCTAGCGAACCAGTTGTATAAAAATCAATGCCTTCTAGGAGGTGGCTCCACACTTTCAAGATAAATACTAAGGGTCCTTCCTGACCAGTGGAGCGATTGGTCAACCACCTTGAATCAACAATCCAAAAGTGGTGATGTAGACACAACCTAAGGAAAACTATACAAAGCAACACTCCACTAAAAATTCCTAAGAGAAACATTGCAAACAAATAACTTCTTCAAAACTTTATCCCAAGTGGATAAGATCCTGAGTCCAAAGGAATGAAAAAATGGAAAGGGACCTCCTAGAAACCAATATAGGTTTATCAAGTCCTGAGACTGATGAACGAAGGATTGAGAAGCAGTTACCCCGACCTCCACTTACCAACCCTACCTAGTGCAAGTAACCCTCGCTTCGTGGGGCACCCTCTAGGGGTATCGATAGTGTGATACGAATTATAACTTAGGTACCACACGAAACCACCACGGTCACCTCTAATATACTTAGGAAAATAAACTAAGGATACCAACTCATATTCATTGTCTGGGGGGTACATTCGACGGCTGTGATTGAATGTATGGGAAGGGTAAAAAATATCGAAGCCTCAAAAGTGTCTCCTCTTAGGGAGGTATGGGCACTAAAAAACCCCTCAAAATACGATCTATCTTCAAAACTCAGTCAATATTCAGAGGGGTTATATCCTTGACTCTTCCTTACATGACTTTGTGTTTAACTCTTGTGTTAGAGGAGGCTTTGGACTATACTTGTATGAAAATTGGATTTTATTCTCCCTATCCCAGACTCATATGTTATTTCAATGGCCTTGGAGAATTACCTATACAATCCTAATCCAACGATCTAACCCTAAAATTGTTAATGAACCCTAGAAACAAAGTCTAGTAAATTTTAAATTTAGCGTTCATTTTAGCAGTTGTTCTTTACTCAAAGGATATGGAAGTGAGAATGATGTTGTTTGAGACTCTTGCAAAGACAAAAGTTATAATAACACTGGAAAATAAAATTTACACTAATTCTTCAGTGAAAAAGAGTTTCAAGAAATAAAAATGCATGAACAATATTTCAAACCTTGAAATGTAATATTTTCTCCTTTTGATGCAAAATGCTGAATACTACCTTTTGAGAAAAGCAAAAGAAGCAAACAAAATGATGTTCTTTGTTATTTTTTCTTTGAAATTCTTTTCAATATGAGAAGAACACAAAATCCTATTCTAATATCTTTTTCTTTTTCAAATATGAAGAAAAATAGAGTAACAGAATAAATAAATAAATAACGAGACCTAACTAGTGGCAAACTAGGTTTTCTTCTTTTTTTCTACTAAAGAAAAAGCTAATAAAATATACTAAAAGAATGAAAATTTTGGGTTTTTATGTTGGAAAAATCCAAGGAAATAGAAAAATAAAAGCATCGAACTCAAATACAAACTCAAGTTTTAAAAATGACTGCAAGAGAGACCGAGAAACTGAGATCCTCAAAACAAGACTAATCTTAAACTTATGCAATCCAATGGATAAAAAGGAGCCAAATAAGGATAAAAAAAAAACATTTTCCCTTCAATTATAAGGATTTACCAACCTCCTATATCCCACAAAAATTTTCGGGACGAAACTCCACAAAAAAGCCCCCCCAAAAAGCTAAAACAAGGCTTAAAAAAGGCTAAAAAACAAGCAAAAGAATCACATTTTGGAGGCATACGCGACTTTATCCATTTTAGGTTGCATATACAAGATCTTTTACGTACCTTTTATCACTGTAGTAAGAATATATGTTCTCATGTACACCCCTCCTCCTTATATATGGATCATATGTGCGTGCCTTAGCCTCTTATAGGGAGCGTATGTACACGCCTTAGCCTTCTATAGGGATCGTATATGACCCACCATTGTACGCACTTTTTCATATTATAAGGAGTATATGTACGCGTTATTCTCTTTGATAAGAATTGTATGTATGCTTCTTTTTTCAAAGGAAATAACATATACACTTGTAAAAACGTAGAAAAAACTAGGCCTAAGGCTTGAAAAACAAGATGCAATAGAGAGATTAAAAGAAAGCCAAAAAATAATGGAAAACAAAGAGTAAATCCAATAATTACTCAGAATGATAGAAGCATCAAACAAACAAAAAAATATTTATAAATCCAACTTATTAACTTTTGAAATCATAAAGAAACCTAAACAGATCCTTAAAACCCCGAGAGTGACTCCAGACACTTGGCCCAACACCTTTAAAACCATAAATATTTGAAAAACACTTCTCTAGAAAGATGTATGTTCATGTGCTCAAAGTATTCTTTGTATGTACATGATTGTATTAACTAGTTGGTGTGTATGTATGTGACTGTGATAACTGCATAGAGTGTATATACCCTAAAAATCTCAAAAAGAGAAGAGAAAAGGGAAAAACAATAGGCTCAAGTGAATGAAGAAAGACCTATGTAATTACAAGTCAAAAATATAAGTACAAGAAAGCAGTTAGAAAGAAAAGAAAAACAACTAAATCAAGAAAACAAATAAAAGTCCCAGAAACAAGTCCACTAGGGAGAAATCCCCAGTATGGTCATCAATTATTCTTTTAGGGAAAAGTCTCCTACAGTAGTGATCTTATTGCAACAAATCTCAGACTGTATAGAAAGAAAATCCCATAAATAACACTTAACAAATATATTAGAACTGAATTCAAAAGAAATAACTAACTATTGAGAGAAGGAGAAGGATTAACTCACCAGGAGTCCTATGGCTGATCTTGTCGTTCCCGATTGTTGGAATCTCCTCACTCTTTTACAATAGCTCCTTTGCAACCTGCAAGAGTCTCAAACAGAAAAATCTACACAGAGAGGTCATAATACTAATAACTACCCATTAGTCCAATGAAAAATAATGGAATGATTAAAGCAATTAGTATTCTATGAAGCATATATGAAATAACTGCAAATTTAAACAATACCAATACAATACACTTCAAATGAATCTTTTTCTTATTGATAAACAACAATTAGGTCGTTACAAATTATGCATGTCCAACGCGGTGCTTCCCTGTCGAAAGAAACTCTGATTCCCTCCACTCAAGATCCTATTATAGGGTTGGTCTTGACTCTAGATTCACCATATACCCAAAGAGAATATATGGGGGAATCTTGGTCAAATAGGTTGGTGATCAAAAAGAGATTGGAAACAAGGGTTTATGGATAAAAAAACCAGCAACAACATGGATATGTATGGGATTACAAACTTGGTGGGTGTATCCAAATAGGTGTTTTCTCTAATGTGCAAAGAATCATTCCATAATTCTATCATTACCTTTCTCCTTTAGTCAAATCCTATAGTTATGCCATCTCTAGTTGGTTAGAGACAATTGAGTGCGGGTAAAAGGAGTTAGGTAAATAACCAAACCCGTAACTCCACATTTAATTAGGAAAAAATATATGTTTTAAAGCATTTATTAGCATGTACGTGACTATATTGAGCAACCCGTGTATACATGTGTTGCATAATTTCCAAGGTGCGTACAACTTCCAAAAATATGTTTTTTAGAAGGTCTCAAGGAGGTATGGAGAAGAGTTTTTTGTAAGTAGGCTAGGTATGGTGGAAATTGATGCTATAACACTCAGGGAATCATAAACAGAGAATTGTTTTTTTCTTTCTACATACACTTTTTTCTCTGCACTGTATGTGAGCTCAGTGAATCAGTAACCAAGAGAAAACTTACATTTTCTAGGCAATTTTAACAAGATCTAACCCTATTATTCTAAACTTTCAATTTTTTTTTGAAACTTTCACTTCTTTTTTGTATGAAACCATGTTGAAGTTCTTTTTGCAAGAAAAAACAAGTGTTTTGGGGGATAAGTACATACTTTAAGGAAAAGACAAAGAAAGAAAAGAAAACCCACTCCTCCTTCATAGAATTTGTTATATATTTAATATTATCTCACTTGGTTAAAAGTTACTTTATGAATAAGAGTTCTTGAGTTCCAGTTTTTCTTTTTTAAGTTACCTTTTTGAAAAAGTTCATGTAACTTTGAGTTATCATTTAACTTTAATGTAAAGTGCATTTTACTTAAATTATAAAAGCGAACCATCATAAAGTAACTTTAATATTATGTTTTTAAGTTATTTTGTGTATGAAACTTTAATATATAAAGTAACTTCATTGTAGAAGTGATTCTCGTTTATTCTATTAAAGTGGGTCACTTCATAAGTAACTTATTTGTAAAAGTGATTTTATAGGAAAAGTTAGAGAAGAAATGAAATTTTTTGTAAGAAGGGAGGAAAAAAATTTTAACTCAACAATCTCACCGTCTATCCAACACCACATGTGCCATCCTCTAACTGCCACATGGAAATTTGGTTACCTTTTATGCCTTTGTTAAAAAATGACATAACTTTCACATTGAATGTCCATTTTTAATGTCGTTTTTTTTAATCGAGTATTTTTTTAGAGCTTTCCATCCACATAATCAGTTTCATCTTTTGAATCTATATCACATGCATATTTTAATATGGATATTCCAAATGATCTTTTGCTTACCAACTGCTTCTCATGGAAATCCTATATAGAAGATATACTACAAAGTAAAGGATTGTACCATATTACCTTGGGAAAAAAAAATCCCTCATTAATGCTGAAAAGAAATCCAAATTGGATAATAAGAATGATGAAGCACATGGTTTAATTAAAATGTTCATCTATCTTTATTTATAGTTTCACCTTCAAGGAATTGATGACCCGGATGAAACTTGGGATAAAATAGAAAAGGTATTTGGTAAACACAATGTGATTCGATCCTACCAACTTGAAAATAAATTAATGACTTTAAATACCAATGATTTCCCTTGCATTGAAGATTATTTATCTAATGTCAAAACACTTAGAATTTTAATTAAGATTATAAAATAGGTATGAAGGATGACCAATGTATATGTGTTATTATTTCTAAGCTTGGTAGTGCATATTCTATTTTTCTATCTTCCTTTTACTCCATTAGAGAAGCTCTAGGGGATTCATATTTATAACCCTTTCTTGAGTCTTTTTTATTCTTTGATTAGAGAGTAAGATAAGCTCTTGCATCTTGGAGTGATTAACACTACAATTACATCTAGAAAATCCTTAGTGGTCCAACAAAATGATAAATCCAAGCACCCAAAGAAGCAACATCCTCACAACAAGAAGAAAAACAAGGGTCTTAAACTCTTTCAACCAACTTCTTCTCTAAATGGCGACAAGGGACCAAAATAAAAGAGTAAGAATATTGATAGGCATCACCATGTTTGTGGGAGAGATGGTCATCTAGAGTCTAAATGTTTTAAAAATATTGAGGCCTTAGAAGTAGCAACAAATAACCACAACATCAATCTTGATTACTCTTCTTCTAACTCTTCTTCTTATGGACACACACTTTCTACTTTTGGTTTCTCCTTCAATGCAACATCTACTTCTTCTTCTTATGAGTGGCTTATTGATCTTGGAGCATATTATCGTATGGCTAAGGTTAAAGCCATTTTTTCTACTCGTAATGACTGTAACACCAAACAAATATTTGTTGGTGATAATAGATCTCTTAATGTTGTAGGGTTTGGAATAGTTCAGCTAGATGTGGTCATTTCAATGATGTATTATGTGTTCCAAGTCTCTCTTGCAACCTTAACAAAGTTACCAACTTAATGATAAATCTCCAGAGATCTTATTTTGTTAGATGTCATATTTAGTGGCTATTTTTACCCTCGTTTCAAAAGATGGTGCTACTAGTAGCACTATTTTTTTTTTTTGGGCGGGGGGTGTGGTTAAAATTGTGAGTTGTTTGAAATTGTGGCATTGACAACCAAAACCATTTCACAAAATTGATGCTAAAATTAAAAAATGACGTTACTGGTAACACCCGTTTTATATTTAAAGTTAAAATTATGACTTAACTGAAATAGTGGCCTTAATATATGATATTGTCGTCGATAAAAAACTTCATATTGACTCCTAAATAAAAAAGTGGTATTTTATTTATCATATAGTAGAGAGATGGTGGCCCCTAACCCTCAATCANTTTTAAAAAAAAAAAAAAAAACTTTAGAAAACACCTTTTTAGGAGAAAAAATATTGCATAGAACATTAAAAAAAAATTAAATAAAACATTGAAAACAAAATTTAAAAAAAATAAACTTAAAAAACCACTTAAAACAAATTGGTTTTTTTAAGTATATTTTTTAAAATTGTGGGAGAGCATCCTAAAAAACAATGCTAGATATGAAGAGAAGAATCCCTAGGAAAATGTTTGGGATTTATGAAAAGGAACCTTGGGTGGGAGGGCGTAATCCAAGAAACCAGGTTTGAGAAAGAGATTGGTCGAGTGGGAGGGAAGTGTCCAACGATCCCAATATTAATTGATTGCTGAAGTGAGAGAAGCAGGGTTGGACCGACTGATGTGATACAAAATGGTGCGAAACATATATGAACTTGCAAAGAAAAATCTAGAACAATAGAAAAAGAAGAAGATAATATAGCTCAAAACCAATTGCTCATTTTCTATTCACTTGGCTAAAGGCCTTTTTATAGTTTTACAATGGATTCAATTTAAATTAACTGCCAAATATAAAATAATAATTTAAGATGCACGTAGCTCGAAGGTTAGAATAAATATTAAATAATGAAATGCATGCATCTCAAGTAGGGATGATTTTAAGGATGAAAATTTATTTTAAAATGTAGAAATCTTGGCGAATCTTACTAATCCTTCATATGTCAACTATAAATTACAACAAGATTTTAT
>SNQJ01S0149387.1:0-19093 GCA_010110895.2 Picea sitchensis | reverse complement strand
CTAAGATGATATTTTTTATATATTTATTTTCATAAATATAGCAATTGAATTTTTATTGTGCTTTTCATTTTTCAGGAACATTGAGAAAATTAAAAACATTGATTTAGATGATATCCAAAACACACTGATAGTGATGTCCAAAAAAATGTATAAGGAAATGGTCAAATAAATAATCATAATTGTGCCATAGGAGAGCTATCCCAACAACAACATGCATTAAACATATGCAACCATTTTTTTTATGTGTAATTAGAGAGTTTTTTATTGCATGGAATACTATTTTTCAATTGTTTTTTTGTTGCAAAAAAAGAAAAGAAAATGGAACCCATTCAACTCTCAGTGCTATGGTATTCTTTTCAATTTACACAATCACGTTTATTATAATATAAATGTAGATACACTCATCACACTTTATTTCTATGTTTGTAGATTAAACGTGAAGAGGAAAAACAAAATAAAGCTAATCAAAAATACATTACAAACAACAAAAGTACAATATCCCCTACAAGTGATGAAGAAATGAGACATGCAAGCAATTTGAGGGACTATGATGACCAATATAATTGAATATTACAACTATCATATTTTGGAAATTTTGTTTATAAACATTTAAAAAAAATTATTTAATGTGGACATATTGTCTCAATTGGTATGACGAAGAATCCCTTATTCATATATAATAATATGAGTTTCTTATTCTATTGAAATCTCCAGTGTTTTAAAATGTTATGTTTTCGATTAAATATATGGATGATTTACATTATTACAATGAAAATAAATTGATATATTTGTTTTAAACAATACAATACATTAATACAATGATTATATATAAACTTATTAATTAAAATATAAAATTAAATATGTTATAATATTTAATTTACAATGATTAATCAATTTTTTATAAAAACAATTGCATGCCCACAATGTGAAAAAATTTAGTGCTCAAACATATTGGTGTATTGCATTAATTTGAACTATATGGTGTGTTTAATACCTATTTATGCCTTAATGCATTTAAATGGACATTGATACACACATGTGTGTAGTGTATGTACAAATGTACTAGGGCTTATAAATTTAATAAGAGAACTGATGCTTTTAACTAAAATAACAACATCATTCCCTTCTATAATATCGTTACTATTATTGTTATCATTACCAAGACTTCACTATGTGTGAGGATATGTACACATTAGTGCTTAAGAATATAATACACACCAATGTTCACTAATATGTAACACACATCAATGCTCAATGGTATAGTATGCACTAGTGTGTATGAAATGGGGAGCATGGGTGTGCCTTACTATATTAAGTGCATTGAACAAACAAATTTACATTATGACATTTTTTCACTAGATTTTTTAGTTATGGTGAACAGTGACAAAAGATTACATTATCAGTTACAAAAGATTACATTATCAATTACAAGAAATTTTCTTGATAATTTTGTCAAATCTTGTAACACTAAAAACCCCATTTTAATGAAAAACCAAGAGAATTGTCTCATATTGATATTTCACATAGGCCTTCTTATACATAGAAAGATCATTCTCAAGCATTGCCTCTATATAAATGAGAAAAATACCTCATAAGTGGTAAGAAGTTATCAACATAAATAGTAAAAGATCAAAACCACATTAAGGCTATTACAATTTTCTAGAAAATAATAGAGTTGATGTGTGTGTGTGTGTGTGTGTGTGTGTGTGTGTGTGTGTGTGTGTGTAGATACACACATAGAGACATATGACCATGAATAAGAAACCCCCAAATACTTCACCAATGTTGATGGGTGGGTGGTAAGCAGGGTAAATTGTTGACAATGATTATAGACCCTAACTCCGAGGGGATCAAGAAAGTCAAACCCATGGCCTTCCTTACTTTAGGGGGAAATATCTCATATCTGGCTCATAGTTGCTTGAACCAACCCTTAAGGCTATAAAATTTGAAGGACATAGGGGTAGGCTTTGATATCACAAATTCATGAAATGAAAGTTCAATATCTCCAAAAATTCACAACAACAAAAAAATAGAAAAATCACTAATGCATAAGATTGGGTTGTCATCTTCAAGAGGGTATTTTTAGATTTTTTTATATGTTTAGTTGGAATGTAGGGAAAAAGCAAAGTCTCCAAAAAGTGTTGATTTTATGCAACATCTTTTTATTGGTCCAACTTAAAAACTTAAAAAAAACTATTCACTTGTTAAATACGAAAAAAGAACAAGTACATTAGCCAAGATAATATAGATTATTGTAGATTTATTTTCAAAAAAAAACTTTAATATGGGAAAAAATGGATCCCCTAACATAATTCATTATCGATTCCCATATTTGTTCAAAACACATTGTGAAACAACTATCAAATTGACCCATAAAATGTCGATAAAAAAATTCATAAAAATAATGAATACAAAGATAACAAAAATATTTACAAGTACTCTTTTTTATTATAAAGTGAAATTTCAAATATAAATATAATTTTTGATTCCTTGAAGTTGCATGATATTTAAAAATAAAATTTATTTAAAAAAAAAAGGAAAATAGTAATTGAGATTCATGTTTTCACCTTAATGTGTAGACTAGGAGTATCCCGTAAGGGATGTTATTGTTTATTCTTAGACAATGTATTATCAAGTGTTTTTGTACTTTTTCAATTTGATTCCATCTATGTTTGGATAGTTAATCCTCATAATTCACATCCATAAAAGAATATTTGGGTAACAAGAATCTGAAAGTGGAAGTGCAGTGTTTGCTAGTCCCATTGTAGCAAAAATAATGTCTTTCACCCTTGTTGCAGTATTTTCGTCATACATATGTCCCACCATTCTTGTATCATTTTCCTCATCAATGTGTCCCACCTTAGCTTCTCATTGAAATCTAGTCCCAAATATTTATAATTTTGGGTAATCCTTGGTGGCTCACTTTCGAAGTTGGTTTTTGGTTGTTTTGTTCTTCTTTAGTGAGAACATTACTATCTTAGTTTTTCTTGCAACCATATTCATCCTAACCTTCACAAAAAAGGACCCGAATGCCTCTATGAGATCTTGCATGCTATGTAATGTCCTAATTGTTAGGATCACAACATCTACATTAACAAGTTATTCCTCGCTATATTTATGCATTCCATACCATTAGCTTATTTATATAAGCACTAAATGATATAGGGAAAAAGCACAACCTTGTTTCACATGAATTTCATTATTATAGCTTTTTGAATAATCTCTATAATTTTAATTTAAATGTATACCTTATATTTAGTATTTATTGCTTCTACATCAAGAAAAATACCATACTATAAATATAAATTTGATAATTTCTCAACTATCAATATCAAGTGAAATATGCGAATGTGAGTGAATGTATAGGACTTTAAATTTGTGTAAAAATATATCTTTATTTAAAACAGATTTTTGCGTAGTCATGATATTTGTTCGGGTTTTTCCATTAGGTAACATTGACTTATCTAACATGTCTTCCCATAGAGTTCGAGTCAAACATGAGTTGAGCTCCTGAGTCCTTATAGAATTTGGATATTTTGTAATATGGATTGGTGAGTCATGGATGTGGGCTTCCACCTCTATAATTATTTATCCAACACGATGACGTGGATATCTATCACATTCCATTAGGTGGAATAAGATGAATCTATACAATTAGGGAAATAGAAAACTAGGTTCTAATGAATTCAATAAGATTTCTACCATGAGTGAGGTGAGTGAGGTGAGGTGAGGTGAATATATAGGTAAATAAAAAAGTTAAAGGTTAAGTCAAATTTAGGAGTTATTATTAGTCCTTGTCAAAGGCCTGGGACTATAGCAATGAATTTTTTTTCTATTGATTTGACATTAATTTGTCTTTTATTTTAAATTTATATGTGAAGTGTAATGTTTAACTAATGAAAACAAATATATATTTTTTGATAAAATAAATTTTTTTTTTTCATTTATGATTGGCTAATATATTTCCAGTCTTATTGTTGCCTTCACGTATTTCAATATTTAAAATTAATTACATAATCAATAAACTTTGTTATAAGTACCATCTACTTTTAAACTATTCTTCTATTTAACACTAAATAAATAATATTAAGATTCATATATCTATACAAGCAATTCTAATTGGTTGTATTTTCTCTACATCATAGTTATTAAATGTCAAATCTAACATATATGACAAACTTATCACACCACCACAATAAATTACATATCCCACTTATGGATCTTCGTATCCCAATATGGATTTTCGTATCCAAACGTGACTGGCTGATCCCAAGGAGCATATTATAGGAAAGGGAATTGAAGAACATGGCACATGATGGTTTGAATTTAATGCAAGCTTGGTCGTGGTTGTCCAGCTGGAAATTGGAGCGAGAGTTTATTTAAAGTCCTTAACACCGATTTCAATGAAATGTATAGGGTAAAACTATGAGTTTGTGTCCTCAACGCCAATTCCAATGAAATGGATAGGATAAAATTATGAAAGTTTGTGTCCTTATCATGAAAAGTTTTCCATGCAAGATCTTGGGGGTTTTATCACCCATTTAAAATATATTAGCTCGAGGGATGAGATTTTGTTAAAGATTTAGATATTCCATTTGGGAGTTTTATGACCATTTAAAATATATTAGCCAGAAGGATGTGAAGTGTAATGTTTAACTAATGAAAACAAATATATATTTTTTGATAAAATAAAAATATTTGTTTATCTCAAAACTATACAAAATTTAGGTTTAATCTCAAAACTATAAGACAACCATACTAAAGTAAAAACATGGTAAGATATCTTGTCCAATAGTGCTTATATTGTTTATGAAAAATGTATAAACTATGTATCATCATGGAGCAACACATCTTTCTCCATCCCTTGTGAGTCGATGTCAAATTCTTTAAATTCAAATTTTCTAAAATTGTAGTTATTTGTGTTAATTTTTCTCATTTAAATAACAAAACCCCCCCAAAAAGTTAATTTCTTTTAAGATTATGAAACTAGCCTATTTATTAGCATATTTTTCATGTTTCACCATAATCATCATCATCAATAATTATAGGGTGCCAACTATCATCTTCATTTCCAAATCTACTTGGCAGGGACTAAGCTGCCATGCAACCCTTGTTTAATTATGGATCACTTTGTTATGCTTAGAATCATTGTGAAGTGTTGTAATAATAAAATTAATCTCTTCTATTGTTTTATTGACTTAAAAAAAGATTTTGACATAATTCTTAGGACTAACCTTTGGAATAGATTAGAAGAGCTAAAAGTTCATTTTGAGTTGAGAGTTGTTGCGATAAGGTTGTATGAGAACGTTATTGTCAAGTTTAGAAACACTAAGGGTTGGTTTGAAGAAATTAATTGTAATATAGGAGCTAAGAAAGGTTGTTCCATGTCCCCTACCCTTTTTGGCATATACATCAACAAGTTGGAGAGTTGTTTGGAAAAATAAGTTTTTGTTAGCCTGACTTTAGTTGGTATAGTCATCATCCTTATTCTTTATGCTAATCATATTGTTCTTATGGAAAAGAGTCCATATGATCTGGACAAGCAACTAAAATTTCTCAAGGATTTTTTCTCTAGTACGAGTATGAATGTTAAAATTGACAAAACAAAGGTTATGATAATGAAATCTAAAAATATCACTTATGTCAATTTCATGTATGAAAACTACAGTTTGGAGGAAGTGTCTTCACACAAATATCTCAAAATTGATCTTCATCAAAAGCTTAACTAGAACTATAGCATTGAGAAAAGGATAAATGTAAGGTGGAAATATTATTATGAACTTGGAAACAATTGTAAATTAGCGGACCTTTGGCTATGGGATAAGAAGAAACTCCTCTATAAGACTCTTGTCACTCTTGTTATCGTATATTGTTGTGAATTTTGGGGCTGCAACATCTCTAGAGAATCATGGAGAAAGATAGAGAAAATCCAAAAGTGTTTTATCACTTATAATTTCAAAATTAAAGGCAATACATCCTATCATATCCTATCCTCATAGAACTGATTCTTTCCCCATGAAGAGTGTGACTATGAATATGTACATATTGTACAAGAATAAGATAAGCAACTTGGAATAAAAGAAGCTTCCTAAGATTTCTTCAAACTCCAATGAAAACCACCTACAACTCAATGAGAGTTAACATAAATATGCAAAATCTGGGAATAATCATTGGGGAATCAAGGAAGAGATTACTTGCATAGTAAAAATAGTATTAAAAATATTATTACATTTAAATTTAAGGAGAAATTGTGGTGTGATAAAGCAATACAAGATAAAAGAAAATTAAAATACTATAAGGAGGTGATCAACCCTAATCTGAAAAAAAATATCAAGGATACATATATGGGTTTTCTCAAGGTTAGAGGATGGCTCTACGGATTTATTTTCATTTGGTTCTTGTGGATAATTTTTCTGCACGAAAACCTTAGCCCCCGGGCATCCCCTTCGAATCCCTCTCACCTCCACACCCTTTATCTTTCACCCCATAAAGTTTCACCCTCTTCCATGTGACCTTGGTCCCAAAGGCATCAAATAGCTCTCCCCTAATATTCCACGTACCCTCCCTCTATACTTACCCCTCGGCACACTCACTCTCCACAACACCTATCCCTTTCTCCCCCTACTAAATGTTGATGGAAGATCTGATGGAGGAGAAGGAGCTTCTCGATTACTCAGTTGATCCATACTCCCCTTCTTAGATCTGGAACTACCACCTCCCCGATCACCCTCGTCACCCTTTTGATCTCCCCTTGTCACCATCTCCCTCTCCTAAAAGTGTGTCTTTCCCACCATCTTCCTTATATTTGATGACACTTCCCTCTCCCATGACCTCTCCCTCCCACTATCATGATATCCACTCTCCCTTCTCTAATGATTTTGTGCATTCATTCAATTTCCCTCGTACCTTATATTTCCCTCTCTCGCACATCACCCCCTCCTTCCCTTCTAAAAATGTCTCACATTCATCATATTTATCCTCTTTTTTTTACCAAATTTGTTTTCGACACAGTCGCAGGAAGTTTCCACGTTGGGAGGGTTTGTTGGCTCTCTCACCTTATAAATGTTCATATCATGGACGTTTTCGGCACCTAAATTTGACTCTGAGAAAATTTCTATCAGGATGCACCATTCATGGAAGACTAAGAAATGCATAAAGCATCGAGACAAGCCCGTAAACCTCACACTTGGCAACAGAATAAAACTCCATGGGATTGTCACCACACAACATACCACCCTAGTTGGAAGATTTGCAAGCAAAAGGCCATTCCAAAACTCGCTCGGATCTTGGAATGATGATATAGGTGGACGTTGGTGTCCACCCACCTATTACACTTGCTCAAAGCATAATTTTCCATTTTGGCAGTTTTTCTACACTTTTTCAGCTCCTGAACTTTCGAGGCCATTTTGAGGCCTTAAACAACATTTTTTGGGCACGCCAATGCCTAGACAATATCCGAAGGAATAGGCTAGTCCAAATGGAATGTGTACTCCTTAGATATACCTTTTTGACTGGGTATCAAGCACCCCAAATAGAGATCGTATGAAAAATTTACTCCCTCAAAAATTTGACGTATAAACTACCCCCATCGGTGCCTATAAACCTTTTAGTGTTTCATCACCCAGGGTTAGGGTTTTGGATATTTAGGGTTTTCTCAATTATTTTTTATGTTAAAAATTTCTTTGGAGCCTCATTGGAATCAACTTCTTGTGAATGAGTGTAGCTGACACATCTCTTTGTAGAGATAAGCTACCACCATTCTAGCTAGCTTGTGTGCTTTTGCATTTTACAGTCTTTTGTATTTTTCAAATAGTCATTAATAGAATTCGAGTTTCACTATATTAATGTGTTCCATGCCACATAGTTGTGTATATCCTTTTTATATCTCTGTTATATTTCTTCCTTCATATCGTTCTCAAAATAATATGGATCAGTGGTATCATAGCACTCTGCTCCTTGTCATTCTTAGTGCATGTCCCCGACAAGGTCAGGGTATTGAGAGTTGGGTCTCAAGCTTGTTTCTCTTGAAGACAACCACTCTCACATGCCCAAGAAACCTCCCATGGAAGAAAAAAAGAGGGATGATGGAGACGGATATTATTTTGAACTATTGCTTGAGGAATCCCTCGTGCGACAGAGGAACAAGATGATGGACAATTTCTCCTAGATCCTTCGACGACTTATGACAGCAATGGAAGTACCTTCAACCAACAGTCACTTCAAAGGTGTGACACCCTTCAAGGTACAAGTTAACTTTGATATTCCTTTATTTGAAGGCCATATAGACGTCGACACTTTGGGAAAACAGTTAAGTCTTCTAGAGGGTTATTTCTTTGTCCAAAAATTTTCCAACAATGAAAAAATCACTTTCGCGCTCCTTAAATCCCTTCCCCATGTCAGAGATTGGTAGGAGACTTACTATGAGAAAAATTCTCATGAAGAGTCTACAATTTTTGGGCCAGGACCCACTTGGGAAGCTTTTGTTGATGCCCTCAAGGAACAATATTACCCTCTAGAAAATTATGATGACCAATACACGAGATGGACCACATTGTGCCAAGAGAGGGGTCAAACAGTGTCGGAGTTCAAAAATACCTTCCATACCTTGAGCACCAACCTGGGTATAAAATACTCTGAGCAAGATCTGGTCCTAAAATACCATGGGGCTCTACATAGGTACATCCAAAACAAAATGGTGTTTCTAGACATCTCGTCATTGGGAGTCGCTTATCGGTATGCTGTCAAAAATGAGAAGAAATTTAACCAGCAGAACAAGAAAGTGTTTGGGTATGCAAATCTGCAACAACCAAAGTATGGTAAGGGTGGACCTAACTCCCAATCCAAATAATGGAACAAGGATGGATAACCCGAGGATAACCATCCCAATCCACCAATAAAGAAGGGTATGGGAAGTCAAATAAGGATACTGGAAAGTGGTGTGATTTCCACAAAATCCCTTGGCACAATACTGATGAATGTCACTCAAAATAGTCAATGTTGGCTAAGACGAAATCCCCAGGGTCGAATTCTAGCTCAGACTTTGATTTAGAACTGAAAAAGGGAAAGTGGATCATTGATGCAGAACCTAGTGTAGCCATTGCTAAGATAAAATTCCATCCAGAGGAACTGGAGGAGCCTGAAGAATGGGAGAACCTCTTCCACTCATACATGTGGATGAAGGGGACCCAACTCCATTTCATTGTTGATAGCGGTAGCTAGAAGAACTTGATCTCAACATAGGTTATCAAGAGGTTGAACCTGACAACGACGCCACATCCTTAGCCATACACCATCAGTTAGCTCAGCCAGGGGTGAGACATCCACATCAGCCAACAATGTCACTTGCACTATGAAATCAAACCCTTCAAATACAAGGTATTTTGTAATGTTTTCCCCCTTGAATTTTGTGATTTTTTTATAGGACAACCATAAATGTGGAAGCATCATGTTGTTTATGAATCTAGGCCTTGTAGTGTCATTATTACTTTGGGAGATTAACTCTAAAGGGTATCCAAGGCATTCCCAAAGGCTATGGTCTCTTTGATCTCTACAAAGTAGTGAAGAAAGGTGGTATCCCAGATTGGGAGGTTTGTCGTCTTTATGGTTCGATCAGAAGGTGAATGAAAAGTCATTGCAACCATTGAAACCTCTGCAAGGGGTATCTCTTCACACCAATGACATGTGGACAATATAGTAGAATAATACAAAGAAATATTCACCTCCCTACTGGGTTTTCTGTGCACTGTTAGTTAAATCACTCAATTGATCTGAAACTCGATGCACCTCTACCTAACAAACCTATGTACATGCATTCTCTTATGGAGAATGAAGAAATACAATTCCAAATCCAAGAGCTAATTCTAAAGGGCCACATAAAACAAATCTCCTCACCTTGCGAGAGCCCAATTGTTCTAGTACATAAGAAGGATGACACATGGATACTTTGTATTGATTACAGATCCCTAAACAAGATCATAGTCAAGAACCGATACCTAATTTCCTAGATTGATTATCTTCTCGATCATCTCAAGGGAGCCAAGTTTTTTAGTAATATTGATATCAATTCAGGCTACCACTGGGTGTCTATTGAGAAAAATCATGTGTGGAAGATGACCTTCAATTCTAAAGAAGGTCTCTTTGAGTGGTTGTTCATGCATTTTGGATTGACTAATTCACTAACCACATTCATGCGTACGATGGATGATATATAACATCCATTTACAAAGTCCTTTGTGGTTGTATATTTGGATGAAATCCTCATCTTCAACAAAACCTAGGAGGAAAATTTGGAGCATATTCAGCAGGTCTTGGGCACCCTCCGACAACACAAGTTATATGCCAATTTGGAGAAATGTTTCTTCAACATGCAGAGAATCTGGTAGCCTATCACAAATAAACTCTATCTAATACTATTTGCAGATACCCAACATACGAAAAAGAGATGTAATCCATTATGCAAGCATGCCAATAGTGGAAGCAATACATTTTGGGGAAGGAAATAATCATCCACACCAATCATAGGCCTCTGCAATTCATGCAGACACAAGGAAAGTTACAGAATGACCTCCATCAGAAGTGGTCCACATACCTACAATAATTCCACTTGAATATAAAGTAGAAGAAGGGTAGCACCAACCATGTCACATATTTCCTAAGTTGATACCTGATGGAAACACTAACCACAGTGCTCAACTCATGTGGACATGAGACATCCAGATGGACACAATTATATAACAATGACTTTGACTTTGATATTTCCTATCAGGCATTGAGTGCAAGAAAAATAGTTCCAGACTTTCATCTCCAAGATGGATTGCTATTCCATCTGATTCATCTTTGTGTTTCTTCAAGCATGCATGCAAACATTATCTGGGAAGCTCATTAAAACTGAGCAGCGAGACATTTTTGTTTAGAGAAAATAGTGGAAGTACTGCAAAATCATTTTTATTGGCAAAATCTTCAGAAATATGTTCACAAGTACATCAGATCCTCCATTGTTTGTGCCATTGACAAGATAACCATCAAGAAATAGGGGATATACACCCCTCTTCCTACTCCAGATAGGACTTGGGAGTCCATATCCATGGACTACATATCTGGTTTACCTTCAACCAAGGATGGGAATTGATTGATTCTCTAAGATGGCAGTTTTGGCACCCTGGAAGCAGAGCATCACAGTCAAATCCCACTGTGAAGATCTTCTTTACATGTGTTTGGGTTCATTTTGGGCTTCCACACACTATTATTGTTATGAAGAAAATATCTCTATGGCCTAGGGTAAACCACAATAGAAGGAATGACTAAAGAAATCAACTCTAATCCCAAGTATGCTATATAAATGAAATTCTAACAAGACAAGGTCAAAAACCTACCTTGTCCTTGTCCTCAAAAACCAACATATGAAAGAATGTGGTGATAATATATACTTTTAGCATATAAAATAGCATAATACATTAACATACATGAAAAATACACCCATGCAATAATAATTCAAATATTTGCAAGATACCAATTGGACGATAAAAGAGTATTGCTATTAAAATAATCAACATAAGTATATAGGTGACAAACTTCTGTGTCGGCACATCTCATAATCAAGAAACTAAGTCCCTCCAACTGGGCCTCTGCCACTTCAATCCTCCACCAAAGGCAAACTCATATAAAGGAGACAATGAGGTTCTCCATCAAAGAAGGAAGAGGTTGGGGGATAAACAATGAGCTCAGACTTTCAAGGATAAAGGGATGCAGACTCAATGCGAAGTGAAATTTATCCAAAGTATCTTTTCTCTCAAAAGTTGAATTCTCTTCCCTTCTGGGGCTTGGATATGGCTCAATTTATAGCCTTCAAATGGAACTGAAGGGCCGATTCAGAGAGTTTCCATTATATGGAAGGTCAAGGATCATGGATCTCATGACGTGACATGGAAACTAGACATAATTTTCAATTTTGAGCACCAAAATTGATGTGTGCATGCAGTAATGAAGAAAATTGTGTATTCGCATGTTGTCTAACTGGTAGGGAACGTATATGTGGGAAAATATGCTTTTTGGATCTAGGAAGTGCAAAAGGGGACTTCAAGTCTGCATAGGGAGATGGAAAGACCATCCAAGCAAGTTGCATGGGGTGAGGAATAATTTGATATAACAAATTCCCCCTAATGTGTGAGGTCACAGGAGTATCTGCGATGGCCGAAATACATTATAATTCCCAGAAGCGGATTTATGGCAACTCAACTAGAATTGTTATTTTCTCATGAGAATATTACAATCCATAATGACTTTGTACACATGGCTTCCAATTTGAATTACACTGCAGATCCATGTGGAAATATACCAAATAGTTGTTCATCACCATGAATAGTAAATACAAAGTAGATACATGCCATAGGCTGTCATAGTCACGAACAAGGCCCAATGGAAACCAATCTCAAAATAAATCTAAAGATATATGTATACAATGGAGTACAATTTGATCTCCCATGATCACTGAAGTCATATAGGTATTGTTCCAATGAAATACAACAACAGAATAGGAATGTTGCTACCGTAATCTGGAGGTCTTCTACAATATCCTCTAAAGGTGCAATTCTACATCATGTGAATAGAGGATTTGATGTCAAACACAATGAGACTTCGTTTCATTATCGGTCATTAAGGTATATCGTTAACAAACACGAGGCAACCTATCGATAATGAAAGTAGGTATCAAGGCACCAAGTACATTCTTACAAGTGTGACTAAGGGTGTTGAGGTCGAAAACATGAAAAATCCATCGATCAAGAGAAATTGATGTATTCCCAATTGTCGATGGCGGGAGAACCTACCGCTGATGACTGTAAGCCTATAGGTACTCATAGGACTATAGGTCTCATTTCCAGAATAGATGAGCTGAATTCGATGGAAGGAGACCTGCTAAAAGGAGAGCATTAAGGCATCTCTCAATAGTCAGTGTGAAGTATAAAGCGACAACTTTATGATTCGAAGGAGCGGGAATGAATAATATGTTCACGAACCAACGACCATGTGCATATTTTTCATGCACCAGATGAAAGAAGTGCACGAAAAAGAGCCTCTGAATAGAAGCCAATAAAGAATATTGTCGACAAAGGTGAGGAAAGAACCAATAATTCTAATGGAATCTAATACATTGTACAAATCCCAATGTATGAATATATTTATTTCCATATAACACAAGGGAAACCCCCCAGTCAATGACCAATAAGGATATGTCGATTGTTGGGTTCAAGGTTACCTACCTATAATGAAAGTAGGACCAGGGTGCATGGTAGGAATACAACTTCATGTAACTCTGAGACACATTGAGGGTATGGTTGACATGCAAAGTCAATAGTTCTGAGAAATGGTCGATACAGGATTATAGACTTCCTTTGAACAAGAGCTTGAGACATATGGAGGACACTGGTAGCATGGACTTGATGATGAAACTGCGCGATGCAGGATGCATCAACAAAATATCCATAAGGACTGGAAGAATAACCATTCAGACGAGTAAAATCTAAGTAATGAGATCAACTACTTAAGGTCATGCTAAACCCAAACTTTGGATGACAAGTGGACTCAAAGGTTTGTTCTCTGTTCAAAGGAAACATGAATGTTGTTGATATGAGATAATATTATTTTCCCTCCCGTCATTTTCTATTTTTTCATAGGCAAATAAATGTTATTATACAAGAGAGGAAACAAGTGTCATAAGTAAGCAACTAGCTTCAAACAGTGGAACACACCTATGCTCAATGAAAGGAAGTTCATGTGGGGCATGGACACTCAGGGGAATTTTTCCTCTTAGGGTACAGGGTTTCAAGCTGCAAAGGATATAAACAAGGCTTTGCTTGGCTAGTGATGCAAATTGTTGAGGTAAGAGGATTATAACAAGAAAGAGGGAACCAGAAATAGGCTCAATACTGCAAGCAAGAGATAATGGAATGAAATTACAACTTAACTCCAAAGAATGTCCTTTTTCATAAATTTAGTCCCCTAGGCCTGAAAAAGTATAAAATAATACCCATGAGAAATCTTCTAGCCAATGTTGACTAGAGTGTTCCTTTTTTGAAATTAGTCTACTTGGTCCGAAAAAGGGTTAAAGTTACACAAAATAGACGTCCTTTCAAATCCATTTAACGACTGTGAAAGAGACAAGTTCACTCGACAATCTTTTCGCTTTTGAGAGTGTCGGAAAAGAGCTTAAACAAGACTCGGTGGGAGTCCCATAGGTGAAGGTCAGAATGCTTGTGAGTAAGAATATGAGGTTTGAATGAAAATTCGTATCAGAACTATAAAGGACTCTTGGTCCTATGGAATAACTTATGCATGGGCACCAAATGGCACACAGGTTCTAACTAGAGCACCCATGTTTGGTAATCCTCTACCACTTAATAATGACACTTCTAGTAGCACTAAGAAGGTTCTATATTTCTAATAAATGGGTTCTTACCTAAGGCATATGGATGACAGCCATAAGACAATGCAATAATTCCAAATGAAGTGACAACCTATCATATATGTTGGCGAAAGGAAATACATGTCGAAGTCATGAATGGGTAGTATGACACTAGAAACCGAAAAAACCCTTGACAAAACCACCAAAACCAATTCTTTCCACTATACTATTAGTCCACGAGGTCAAAAATTAGCATAAACTATATAGAGTGGGTAAAACAATTCTACTAATGGTAAAAAATAGACTTTTTACCATGCCATTAGAGTTTTTTCACCCACATAGTCCATTGTAGGCCATTTTTCCCTCAATCTTCAAGTGTCGATTGCAGGAGCTATGGTCAACGAAATTAGAAACTTTATAGACCAGGTAAGTTCCCTTCCCCTCCTCTTCATTTTCAGTGGATTAAAATTCAATTTTACATCAAAATGTTTGAGTATGAGGGCACAAGATGTGAACTAGGGTGTATGCGGGTGTTAGTTCATCGGGTCGCATACATGGAGGTATGTACATGGGAAAATCCAAGCCTTCCCGCCTATATGCAACCCTATACACAATTGTTAACACTATATCCCATGTACACGTCCGCAAACAATATTTTTTATAAAATTTAACTCAAAAAATGACTTTTCCTTTGCAGGATGGTGCTTGAATGGAGAGAGAGGGAACATGAAGAGATAGATGCAATAGTGGAAAGGAATGCAGGGGCCCAACTAGCTCTAAAAATATGTGGCCTTTACAAATTTTGGGCTCTCAAATGAATGAGGACTCAAGTGAGGTTACTCCAGATACTCATAAACTATTGGGATCCGGAGACAAAGGCCTTCAATCGCATTGGGAAACCATTGAGGATTGAAGTAGATGACATATATTTCATTACAGGATTGTCTCATCGGGGAGAGGTAGTGAATCTCAAGGTCCGAGGGGATGGGGGTGGTATGACCATGGAGGATTACATTTCCACCCACCGTGTTGTAGGCACAGACAAAGTAGGGAGCCAACTCTCAATCAAGGTGATCGAGAACCTGAGTTCGAATATCGTCGTACTTGTTCTTACATGGATCTTGGGATCAGCCTCATTGCACTAGGATTCAAGGCCACTCATTTTCTATGCAATGGAGTGTTTGCGACCCACTGTTAATGACTGGTGTACCTCACTGCTTGCTAACATGAAGAGTCAGTTGAAGGATTACAAACAAGGGAGAAAGAGAAACTTCAAGTTTGCATCCATATTGTGTATTTTTTTCTTTGAGTGGGTTTTGGGTTTGAACCCTAGAGTAGATATCATTCCACATGGACTACATGATCCAGCCATGTCACGGTGGATCGACGTGATGAGGCGACTAGGAGGTGGTAGGGTAGCCAACTCACTACAATGATGAGTTCTTTTTCTAGTGGAAATGACAGGTGATAGCCATTGAAGATTACCCTTATGTTGCGATCGACTACAGATGGTTTCCATATATGCCTTTGCCACCAAGTTCCACCTATGGTGATATTGGTACGAAAAGTTTTTATATATTTCATTTTTCTTGTGTTTTTAAAAAAGAATAAAAAATGCAAATATTTGTGTATGGTATCAAGTATTAATAATTTCTTTGTCATGCATATGTAGGTCTGGGATGACCAAAAGGATTCCCACGACTTGGTGGAGGAAATGTGGAGATGAGCACACAAGAGGAGATGCAGATAGAGTGCTACAAAATGTGCAGGGGAACCTGTCTCGATTGATGCACAAGATTCCTATGGTTTAGGTGGAGGATTTGCCAGAGGCTATGTAGCGGTAGGTGGTGGGTGTGCCCCGTGCGTGGGTGCGACTCTTTCAACATCTCGCAAATTCCGTACTATGCTATCATGATACACATTCGACGCCATAGGCATAGATGCCATGGTCATATATATACCAACCATATATGTATTTTGAGGGTGTGAGTGTTAAGAACCAAATATCAAAATAGCATAAAAAACCTCAGAATAAGTACTCAATGCCTTGAAAAAGATAGAATTTAAAATAATAATCCTCTTCGAAGGGGAAACCTCCTTATACACCACATAAATTTCCAAATACAAGATGATTTCAAATGAAAAGGTCTCATTGGTACATATAGGAGACTAGGATGTACAATTAAAACTAATGGACCCAAGCCGACATAAATAAAATATAATTACTAATGTAATATGCCCCAATTAAGGTGTAATGTGTCACTATTTAGGGCTTAACATGCCCCTCTCCTTCAGATAAGTTATGTCCAAAATGCTTGAGTAATTTTGGATGCTTCTGTATAAAAGACCCACCTTCCCAAGTGGAATCTTTAGCAGGTAATTTCCTCCACCTAATGAGATACTCTGAAATTGATCTATTCGTCAGTTGGTGAATTCTTCTATAAGAGATAGCTTCAGGCTCCAATATGATTTTTTCTTCCTCTTCAAGTTCTGGAAATATAGTTTGAACTGGGATATTGTCACATATAACCTTCTTTAAGCATGAAACATGGAAAACTGGGCATACTCATGAAAATGCAGGCAACTCCAATCTGTATGCCATAGTACCAATCTTTTGCAACACCTTATATGGGCCATAGTAATTTGGTGATAATTTATTATCATTCTTAGATTGCTTGAGGGACATTTGTTTGTAAGGTTGTAGTCTTAAAAATACCCAATCCACTACTTTAAAACTTCTTTCACTACGATGTTGATATGCTTGTTGATTCATGTGATTATGTGCCATGGTCCGGTTTTCCTTCAAGAGTTGGAGAACTTGTTGTTGATGCTCGTTGTGATCTTCCACTACTTGAACCTTAGATTTTTCTTTTAGAGAAGAAGTGATGGAAGGTGGGTGATATCCATAGAGTGTAATAATGTTGGAGTTACTTCACACACACCTAGGATTTCTTTTTCCTAAGTTTTTTCCTTGTTTATTAGTCATAATTAGTCATTATCGAGACTCCTATATTTTAGGGGAGAATATTCCACCTGGAGAATATTGTCTTTTAGTTGGCACTTGCGTTTGACTAATTGAGTTGAGTTTAGATGTTTCATTGGTTTTGTCACCATGCAACATTGGGATGATCACCAACTAATGCATACTTGCCTTGGGATCATCACCAACTAATGCGCACTTGCCTTGGGATCATCACCAGACTGGCACATTACCCTTGATTTGTTGAGTTAACTCCTCACTACTCTTTGTCTAATCAGTTAACTAAAGACTAGTTGACTAGTTAACTCCACTAGGTGGTAGTTCACTCCCGTAACTACCTGAGAGACTAGACTAGGTGGAAATTTACTCCCATAACTGCTGGTGTGTGTCCAAATCACTCTATACCACCACTATGGATCATTAGTTACTCATGTATCCTATATCTATTGTAAATTATTCTCTCTTTGAGTGTGGAATATGGTTAATGAGAATTCTTTCATTCTTTCTCTCCTTCTTCTTCTTTCTCCAATTCTCTCTGCAAATGTGTGTATTATTGTTTAGCTAGATCTACTATGTGCAGGTTCAACACATTTACAAATAAATGGTGTCATTTTTGTTGAAGTATGAAAGGAAGTGTTATACCACCATTCTGCCAAGGGTAACCATTTGAACCATTATGTTTATTTATCAGAGACAAAGCAACGAAGGTATCCTTATAGACATGTGTTCACTATATCGGTTTGTCCATCAAATTGAGGATGATAGGTTGAGATATGAGCCAATTGAGTACCCAAACAAGAAAATAGTTATGTCCAAAAATGTCTAGTGAAGATGGGATCTCTGTCACTTACAATAATCTTTTGGCTTCCATGTAGCTTTTGAGTTATCTCCATGAATGCGGTGGAAATTGTATTGGCTTTGAAAGGATGAGAGAGTGCACAAAAGTGTGATTACTTGGTCAGTCTATCAATAATAACCATTATGACACTCTTTCCTTCATACTTTGGTAACCCTGTGATGAAATCCATGGAAACCTCCTCCCAACGCTAGCTTGGGATGGATAAAGTTTGTAAAATACCTGGAGTCTTAATTGTTTCCACCTTATTTTGTTGGCAAACCAAACATTCTGCTACAAACCTTTGAATATCAGTTTTAAGGCCATCCAAAAAAAATTCCTTCTTGAACCTATGGTAGGTTTTCAAAAATCCTGAGTGCCCTACTACTGGAGAGGTGTGCAATTCCAATAGTACCTTTTGTTTGAGTTGGGAGTTCTTACATAAATATAAGTGATCTTTGTACCATAGTGAATAATTTCTCCATGTAAATGTATCTAATGCACTAGAATCCTACTGCAACCTTTGAATGAGATTCCACACATCTTCATCATTCTTCCATTCATCCCTCACTTCTGTTATCCAATCAGGTTGTGTAGTGTACCTATTTTCTACCCAGGTTCACCATTCATTACATGGATTTAAAAACAAATGCATTTAACCAGGATTAAACACACTTAATTCGCAGAGTAAAATATATAAGTTACTGTTACCATTAACAAACCATAACATGCAACAGTATTTCATTTACACCGCGGAAAACATGATACAAAACAGTACAGTCATGTCAAATGTGTTAAAACATAACTCAAATTACTTATCTTTTATCTGCTGTAGCATTCACCAACCAAGTGCAGGCCTTCCACGAACCTCCCAGCCTTA
>SNQJ01S0149386.1:19103-42481 GCA_010110895.2 Picea sitchensis | reverse complement strand
TATTCTTATGAACATTTTTCTTTCCACTAGATTTAGAACTTGAACTTGAAGAAGAAGGAGAAGAAGGAGGTGTTGATGGAGGTGAAGGAGGAATCTAAGGATGGTCCTCTTCCTCTTCACTTTTTCCCTTTGAAGAATCACCCTAAACTGGTCGCTTCCGTTCCAGGTAATCTTCATACAAGACTTTCACCGTCTCCGACATAGCAAGGAATGTTTTCCGGAACTCTTTCTCATCTTGAGAAATCCCTTCTTCCGATGCCATCTTCTCACTGTGAGAAGCTCTTTTTCTCAATCCAATTAATGGATTCTCTACCACAAGCACACCTTCACCATGCTGTAGCTTTTCCCTAGTTAACATGCAACTCAAATCCAAACGTCAACTAGCTCTGATACCACTTGATCCATAGGATCTTTTAATGACTTATGGTTGAGTTTTAATTTTGCATTCGTTAGTTAACCATTTGAGAAAAATTAGTGAAGAATGAGGAAAGAAGAGGAATTATGACAGCCATATACACATATGCAAATCTGAAATGAAATAATAGACAGCAAACCATAACACGCAGATTGATAATGGAGTTCGACACAACTTTGCCTACGTCTCCAGGCCTTTTCTCTGTGGGGGAGGCTTCTTTATTTCTATTCAAATGCTCAAAAGTACATCACTTCAATGCCAAATGACTACAATATTAATCTTTTCATGTTCGTCCAGATCTCTAAAACCCTGCAAAGAAAACGGCACACGAAACGGACGTCCGGAGCTCCCAGAAATGGTTCGACAACGTCTCCTCCTCAAAAGATTCTCTGCATCAAAAATGGATTTGTCTTGGTTTCCCTTTAGTATAACTCTTCTCTGACTGCTCCAATGGCTTCAGAGCATCCAAAAACCCCTGTCTGGGCTCTTTCGGCACCTCAATCGGTCGAAAAAATGAAGAAGTTAGACCTCTTGGAAGTCTTCCCCTTCACTCTTGTTGTCTCTGCATCTACAAATTGCACCCTTGTCCAATGAACCTGGCTCACACGCAATATAAAGTGTGAAAACCCAGCACCGGGCGCAACCACACCAATGGTGAAAACCATAGGACAGTTAAGGGCATGCCAGCCCATAACCACCTAGCACCTGGGCGTATGGGTCATAGGACCGCGCGTATTTGGCAAAAAGGCTAACGGTCAAAACTGCACCAACTGTTTCAAAATTCCTGCGCGCAAACTTCCGTATAGCATAAGGGTCATATGTAATAGATGTGTGACTGTGGGCTGGGTCCGTTGCAATGCAACTCCCACATAAACAATGGTCATATAGTATATAACCAAACCACGGGCTTTATATTTGACACCCCGTGCGATATAGATATGGTCACATGTCATCACAATAAAACCACGGCTATGTGTTAAAACCCTGTGCCATATATATGCATACGGTCACATAACAAAGGATATGACCACGGGTCGGGGCTAAACCCTGGCCTGACCCCCCCGCCGTTTACAACCATATGAAAATTCAAATATATTCGAAAACATATGGTTCATAAGAATCAATGGATGGTATAGTGGTCGGGCAGACTTTGATAAGGCATAGCCAGTGTGGGAGGTCTAGGGGTCGAACCCCACAGACTCCAATAAAATTTTACAAACCAAAAACCAAATAAAGGGGGTGCCACGTGGCACCATAACATTTGCCAAGAAATTTCCATGTGTCGTCAAATGATTCGATCAACTACCAGCCAATCAAAATGCCACATAAATTTTTCCACGTCATCATATGGATTCTGCCACATCACCTGTACGGCCTCTGCCACGTCAACCTGTATGGACTGCCCAGTCAGCAATTTTTTTTGCCTGTTTGACTTATCGGACAGAACGCGATATCTTCTCCATACGGAGCCCGTTTGACAAAGTAAATATACTTCCGGAATCAGGAAAATGAGACGGACGCAATGGCATAGGTTTCGTTGCATTCCAAGCACTTTCATTTTTGAGCATTTTTTAAAGCCCTGTCAGGCTTCTGGATCCGATTTCAGATCATGCACGTCCCTACCACCCTTATTTTTTTTACTGCAACCAGATGGAAGCTACAACTCCCTATGTTCAAGCACCCTCTTGAAACTCTAAGGACAATAGTCCTCCCCAGCACCACCCTACCACCCTTATATATAAATCTTTTCTTTCTATAATTATTATAGTGATACAATATTTATCAATGGATTACTAGTCTCATCATTGTTTGGCTACACTTATCTACTCTGTCTGCATCAGTGTGTTCCTACTCACACCTTCTTGTGCTTAAGTTCTCATACAGTCTATTGTTTTCACCATTTATTCTCTGTCCAACTTATGTTCTTCATCTCTGCATATTTCACGCTCTGTTCCTGCTCTCTCCTTGATCACATACAGTTCAACTTGTTTTATCGAGAAACAACAACCTCTCTCTGTCACGACATTTTTATTTTATTCCTTCTCTCATCATTCGTTACACTCTGCATCTCTAATGCTCAAGTCAGGAATCTCAAAAATGCTCAGGAATCATGATTCCAATGCTCAGGAACAATTATTCAATTGCTCAGGAGCAATGATTCAGTTACTGTAACTAAATCGTAACTGATCAAGAAATCATGAGATGAAACAACAACCCTTCAATCAGATTGTCTACTTAATCTGTGTCGTTGGATTATACACACAGAGGAGTTTTTATCCACAAGTCCTTGTGAACTTTACATGCATGAACTAGCACCTAGTGCAAAACCTCTCCACATGACCATTGGTTGTGACCTTGGGCGATGGTTTCACGTGACCACGTGATTGCGGGCACAAGCTCTTTTCTCATTATCCCCCTATCACATGTGACCTCAGGCTACATCCTTGCATAAGAAAATGATTGCGAGCACGTCCAAGAGTGTTTTGGGATCAACCACTTTTCTCCCCGCAATCCACCTCCAGCTATCATGTACCCTTTCTCCAAAACTGTGGTTTCAATTGTGGATCGCTCATGAAAAATTAAGACCCGAGCATGTTATGACCCCATAATTCAATGGGACCATTGATCTCATGATATTTACAATGCTCCTGAATGAATGGTTCAGATTTATTCTTTCACGATCTGTGGCTCAGATCCAACCTCCCTAAATCAATGGCTGTGATTTATTTCCTGATTCGGGCTTCGGGAGTTTCAAATATCAAACCCTGCTTTCTTCTTTATGCCAATATTCCAGAGTCAATGATCTACAAGCACCTATCCTTATCAATCGATGACTCTGTATCTACTTTGGGAATTTGACCTTTCAACCAGATCAACGGTTCTACATCCCCTTTCTCGATCAATGGTCGAGATCTTCTTCGGGTCTCCAGACTTCTGAAATCTCAAATCTCAAACTTATGCTCTGGATCAGACGGCCCAAATTCACTTCAGACGATCCAATGCTTGAGATCTTCTTCATATGATCTGATGACTAAGATCTTCTTCGTATGATCCAGCAGTCGAGAATTTATTTTGGCTCTTCGACTCTTTGGACTTTGGGGATTTCAAATCTCAAACTGACACTCTGAATCAGACGGACCAGATTCACTTTGGACGATCTGATGCTTGAGATATTCTTCAAACAATCTGACGATTGAGATTTACTTCAGACGATCCGATGGTTGAGAATGTATTTCGACTCTTTGGCTCTCCGGGCTTCGGGGATTTCAAATCTCAAACTAAATTCTTGAAGTGAGATTTTTTTGGAGCGTAACCTCCTCACATATTTAGACCCGAAACGAATGACGTTCGTTGGATCAAGATTTTAGATCAATGACTTGATCTGTCTGCGATGCAGATTTTCTTTGGATTGAATCCAACTACTATCCATCTTTTCTTATCTCATCCTTCCATTTAATTCAATCCGACGACTGACGAAAATTTGGGTGATCGAGATCTCATATCTCAACCCTTGCTTATCCTATCCTTCCACTTAAGGTGATCCAATGGTCATCTCATTTTCTCCAGATCTAATGGTCCTTATTCATTTCGGATTTTTGGGCTTCGGGTAATTCGACTTTCAAGTTGTCAATTCTTTCGAAGTGAGATTCCCCGAACAATAACCTCCTTGCAACTTTTGACGTGAACCAAATGTTTTTCATCGATCATGTTCTTATATCGATGGATCGATCTATCTTCGGTGCTTCTCTTCTAGCTTATCCTATCCTTCCACTTAAAAGTGATCCAACAGTCATGAAGACAATCAAAGTAGATCAATGATCAAGGATGGTTGCAGAACCACAACTTGCGAGTGATTTAACTCGTCACCAAAAATCCGCAATTTGAATTTGTGCGTTGTTGGTGAGTCAATCACAATCGTCAATCTTCAAGGCTATAATATCTAACTGTCCTAACTAATTACGGTATTGGAAATAGCACGATATTTAATTCTCCTTTCTATCTCCACAATCTATACCTATCGTTGATCTGGCGATTGTGCATCCGATGGTCATGAATTAATCTGACTTAATCTGATCATTTGTTAGATCAACCACAATCGTCGATATTTGGGTTTATGAGATATGATGATCTAGACCAATTGTTATAACCCTAAATTTCCCCACACATGCTTATCTGGCATCAGGCCAACTCATATCCTTTCTTTGCCAAAAACATTACTGAACAACTCTTTGAAAATCCTCTTGTATAAAGGCCCACATGCCCTAACCCATTACTGCACACGTGTACATGTTGGTTGACCCAAAACAGCCCACGTGGACCGACAAAAGCATGAAAAAAGGAAAGTTGTCGACGGAACAAAAATCTATGGGTGAGTTAACTGAAACTCCCAGCCATGCATGGCTGAGGGTTCATCCAAATACCTAGCTCCTTCTAGCCTATAAAAGAAAGGGTAGGGGTACCATTTGGAGGAGGAAAAATATAGCAAAGAAACTCTGCCCATTTATGTATTCCCACTGTCCCAACCCTTTAGCCTTTTCTTATGCCAAAGGAGATTCAAAGAAAAGCAGTTGGAGGACAGAAGAAGAGGAGCCCAGGATCAGGTTCAAGGAGCGGTGGCCGGTCTCAACTTTTGCAAGTTGACTCATTCAAAGTAATAAAGAAAGTGCCTAATGGAGATCTCACATATAGTCAGAACTAGTATTTGTATCTTCATCTGACTCAGATTCTTCTTTTTCTAATTCTTGTACCTGTTCATCTTCAGCTCCAGCTGTGTCCTCTATATTTGAGAAAGTTACAAAAGTTGAGAAAGTTCTTAATGGAGATCTAGAAGAAGAAGTATATGTGGAGGAACCTAAAGTATTTTCAATGAAATATAATCCTGACTATGTCTGTAAGTTGAAAAAGGAATTATATGGACTCAAACAGACACCATGAGCCTGGTATTATAGACTAGATAAATTTCTATAGGACAAAGGGTTCAAGAAAGGTACCATTGACAATAATCTATATATTAAGTTTGAAGGTGATGATTTATTAGTTGCTTTGGTTTATGTAGATGACAATATTTTTGGATGCACTAATGACCCTTCAGTTTAGTGGTTTTCTAATTCAATGTAGACTGAGTTTGAGATGCCCTTGATAGGAGAACTATCATATTTTCTTGTTTTACAAATCAATCAGAGTTCTGCAGGGATATTTATCTCTCAAGAAATGTATTTGAAAGAGATGTTGAAGAAGTTTCAGATGGAATATTCCTCTCCTGTTAGTACACCTATGGTGGTTGGTTGCAAGCTCAGTATAGATAATATTTCACCTGATGTTGATCAAAGAACATATTGATCAATGATAGGTAGTCTTCTGTACATCACAACATCCCGTCCTGATATAATGCAAGCTATTGGAATGGTAGGTCATTTTCAGTCTACTCCTAAACAAAGTCATTTAGCAGTTGTCAAAAGGATATTCAAATATTTGAAGGGTACAATGACTTATGGTCTCTGGTATCCTAATAATCAGAATTTTCAATTAATTGCATATTCAGATGCTTATTGGGAAAATTGTTTGGATGAGAGAAAGAGCACCAGTGGAGGTGCATTATTCTTAGGTGATTTGTTAGTAGCATGGATTAATAAGAAGAAAGGATCTATTTCATTATCAACTACAGAGTTAGAGTACATTGTTGTTGCTACTTGCTGCACTCAGATCTTATGGATGATACAAAATCTTGCAGATTTGAAGGTAACTTATATTGATCCCATTCCACTTCACTATGATAACACCAGTGCCATTAGTGTCTCGAAGAATCCTGTTCTCCATTCAAAAACAAAGCATATACCAATAAAGTATAATTTTCTCAAAGAGAAGGTTACAAACAGAGTTGTTCAACTGAATTATATTCCTTCCACAGAAAAAATTGCAGACATCTTTACTAAACCCCTAGCCAAGACACCATTTGAATATCTCCGTCAGAAGCTGGGTGTCATCCCTTCTCTCACCTAAGAGAGTCCATCCTATCAGGGGGAGTATGCGTTGGTAGAATATCTGATACCTATGAAAAGTACTGCAACAACTTAGGGGGAGCATGTTTTCTTTGACATTGATGTCAAAGGGGGAGAAAAGGTGTGGTCTGGATGCTACACTTGGAAGTCTAAGCAGAATAGTGCATCCTTTCAGGGTTGCCATCAATGCCAAAGGGGGAGATTGTTGGCATGTTTTTACATGAAGAGTGTGCTTGTCATTGATGTAAATAACAACAAAGATGATGGCGAACAGGAAACGCATAAGCTCACGAGGAGAAGCGAACAATATGTAGATATCAAAGCTTGGAAGGAAAAGCGTAAGCTAAGGGTGAGAAGCCTCAACAACTGTCCGATCAAGAAATTGACCATGTTGTTTATCTAATATTAAGGACGTCGGTCATATGACTGACCATGGGCTTGAGGACCGTTGGAGGATTGTGACCGTCAAATCTGTAAGCCAGATCAACGACAGGGATGAATTGCAGAGAGTGAAAGAATAATTAAAAAACTCACTAGTTCTAATCCCGCAATTGGTGTTGTTGGGGAAAAACACCCTACGGACTAGAAAATAGAGTTCATACTTTGCATGCAGATATGACTGAATAGAAATTACTTTCTACCTTCATCCCTAGATTTAAATCCCCTTTTCTTAGTAAATGCATGGAAAGATCAACCTACCTTGTTACCGGTGTTTGATGTCGATCTTCCATTGTGATTGATTACTTGTTCGCAATACTCCTTCCAAAGATGACCTGCATTCAAGATGAGAAACAACTATGCATGCATACTACTTTTATACTAGCGGGTTAGAAATCCAAACATATACTGATCAAACTATAAACAGTTCATGAATTGGGATGGGAAAAGCACTTTCTTTATTACTTTGAATGAGTCAACTTACAAAAGTTGAGACCGACCACTGCTCCTTGAACCTGATCCTGGGCTCCTCTTCTTCTACCCTCCAACTTCTTTGCTTTGAATCTCCTTTGGCATAAGGAAAGGCTAAAGGGTTGGGACAATGGGAATATGTAAATGGGTAGAGTTTCTTTGCTATATTTTTCCTCCTCCAAATGGTACCCCTACCCCTTCTTTTATAGGCTAGAAGGAGCTAGGTATTTGGACGAACCCTCAGCCATGCATGGTGAGGATTTTCAGTTAACTCACCAATAGCTTTTTGTTCCGTCGGAAACTTTCCTTTTTTCATGCTTTTGTCGATCCACGCGGGCTGTTTTGGGTCAGCCAACGTGTACACGCATGCAGTAATGGGTTAGGGCGCGTGGGCCTTTATACAAGAGGATTTTCAAAGAGTTGTTCAGCAGTGTTTTTGGCAAAGAAAGGATATGAGTTGGCCTGATGCTAGGTAAGCATGTGTGGTGAAATTTAGGGTTATAATAGATGCCCCCTAATGTGTGAGGTTAGAAGAGCATATGATGGCCGAAATACATTACCAATCTTTGTTGATGTGCCAAACGATTGAGCCCAAGGGTCAGGATCTAGGAGGTGTCGTCTGCAAAATAAAAAATGTCTCACCGAGGCGGGAATACCCATTCTCGGGATAAAATAGAACCATGGATACTAATCAAATACACTGTAGATCCATGTCAAATAACTATAAAGAGTAGCCACGAACAATACACAATGGAGCTACATCTCAAAATCTAAAAGATATACATATAGAGTATCCATCTTCCAGAAGATAATTCGGCCTGATGGCTGGAGATGAGAGCTTCAGAGCTCGAGCAACAACTTCAAAATCTTCAAACTCAGGTAGGAGTGTAATTTGAGTGTAAGAATGCACCACCCAGAGGTCTTCAATGGCTCATCGGTCATGGACTTGATAATATTGATGATCGGACTGAAGGCTTCAGTGATTTCGAACAAGGACTTGATTGGATGTTTAGGATGGCTGGGTATGCGGGCAAGAGACATATTGCAGAGGGGCCAACTCAGGCTTAGTGACAAACTTCCCTTGGACCATAGCACGACAAATGATGAGACTTAGGTAGCATGTATGTTAATCATAAGTTTACGAAGTAGGAGGTGATGCAAACTCTCCATATGTTTGGAAGGATAACCAAACGGTGGAGGACACAACTCTATATAGCGAGATAAGATTCCTAAGGTCGTACTACATTCCATAGTCTGATGAACAAACAAACAGATGTGCTTTATCCAAGGGTGACTCATTATGCTGCCAATAAAGAAAATACTTTTCCCTTCCTCTTTTTGGGGTATATTTGATTTTTTTGTTCTTTTCAATAATTGTGAAAAAAGAATAAAGGAATATTACGTTACAATGGAGGAACGAGTATTGCAAACATACAATTTCAAGGCACAAGGACAATACTGATGTTCTAGTAAAATGATACTCGGGAAAAATCCTCCGGCGGCCAAAGGTGTTAAGACGCAGAAGCAAACTGTCACAAGGCTGGTGTATAAGGTATGCAAATGTGGTTAATAAAACACACAATGGTAACATCCTTCGATGTAAGTTTAACGAGCCCAAAGAAGGTAAGATCGATGGTTTTTCATATTTAGAGAGTTTGAAAAAACATAAAAGGAGACTCCATTGGGGTACCTTTTTTCGAAGATAGTCTAGTCGGTTTGAAAAAGGGGTAAACTAGCACCGATTAGACGTCGATTCAAAACCATTTTAACGAGTGTGACAAGAACAAGATCACTCGGCCATTTTTTCATTTTTAAGGAGTCTGAAAAAAGCTTAACTATGGACTCCATCAAGAATATTCTTCTGGACCAATTTTAACGAGTGTGAAAGAATAAGGTCACTCGACGATCTTTTCAATTTTAGGGAGTCTGAAAAGAGCTTAACTATGGACTCCGTGGGGGTTTCTTTTTTGTAAGTTTAGTCCCTCAGGCCTGAAAAAGGGATAAAATTATACCTGAGAGTACTCTTCTAAAGAACGAAAGTTCCATAGAGTATACCTTTGTTCGTACAGTTGACCGTCCGGACCGAAAAAAGGGTAAACTATCGCCAGACAGACGTGACTTCAAATTTCAGCTTAACGAGCGTGAAAGGCCACAAGATCGCTCGACAATCTTTTCATGTTTAGAGGGTCTGAAAAAGGCTTAAAAGGAGACCCGTTATTTTTTGGGAGTCCTGAGGGTGAGATCAAGAGCAAATAAGAATCATGCAAATGAGGCTCAAACTCATATTCAGAAAAGACTATAAGGACTCCCAAGCCTACAATGTTTTAGAGACGACATGGACACCATAATGCAACCAGGACCTACCTAGGGCATGTTCTGGTAATCTCTACCGCCAAGTTGTGACACTTCTAAACAAGATATGATGGTTTTGTGTCACAACCTGATGGGATCGATCCTATGGCAGAGGAAAAAGACAACGAGACACAAAATTCGGGGCAGTAACCTAACCAATATGCTCAAGTTGATTCTTGGAAAAAAATTTATGGACCGTCAAAATTTTCTCAAAACTCAAAAACAATGTCCCAATACCCAATCAAATACCTCCCATATAACTCCTAAATCACTCTAAATAGTTTTTGGTATAAAGAAATTGATAAGGGAGGACAAAAAAGTGACAAAAAGAGGCCAAAAGGTCTATAAATAGAAGCTGTCAACTCATTATCACCATTGCTGATTTGGAAATTGACTCGGGAGCCAAAATACCCCCTTTAATAAAAACAATGATTCTGGGAGCTACAGTGGACGAAATGAACTTCCGCTTGGACCAAGTAAGTACAAACTCCCCTATCTAGCTATTCAATTCTTCAATTTTTCATTTGCTTTCATTTTTTGGGTGGGCATCAACCTTTAAAAGGTCAGCCCTGGGTACAAGGTCGACCCTGGGTACACGCAGGCTGTCCCTGGACAGGCCGCGTGTACACTCAGGTAGAGTAAAGTCTGCCCACGTGTACATGCGATTTTCGCCTCTACAGCTCGTGTGGACCCCCCTTTTATAGAAAAAAAGAACTAAAGAGCAAGCACTGACCCTCCTGAACTTTGTTGTGTTGGCAAGATGTATGTCCAATGGAGGGAAAGGGAGCATGAAGCAATTAGTGAGTTGTTTGTGGGAGATCCGAATGTCGTGGCCGTGTTGATGCAATGTGGTTTACTTAAGTTCTTCTTGTGTCCATTTATGCGAGCGAAACCAAGGCTATTGAATGCCTTGATTGACTACTGGCACCCTAATGTAGAGGCCTTCATGCTAGAGGGGAAATCACCGGTGCCCACCACCGAGGATATCTATTTTTTGACTGGCCTCTCAAGGAGAGGGGAACCAGTCAATTTCAAGACGTTTCCTACGGGGCCGCATAACATAGCGGAACTGATAGCCGAGCACTGTGAGGCTGGGACAAACCGTGTGAGCTCCCAGGTGCCCATAAGTAAGATTACTATCCTATCGCTGCAAGCGATACTATTTCTTATTGGGCAGATTACCGGTTCAACAACCTTGCATCAGGCATCTCGCGCACAGATGAACTGTGCTATCCAGTGCTTGAATGCATATATTTTTTACTAGAGTACCACACTACTTGAGTGTTTGAAGAGGCAATTGACAGATTGCCGATAGCGAACACAGAGGAACTTTAGGTTCGGGATGATTTTGTGTTCATTATTCTTTGAGAGATTTCTGAGCTTTAGTCCTCGGGAAGTGGTACGAGGACATCAGGCCTATTTTCCTGCAGTATGTAGATGGGTAGTATTACTGCCGCGACAAGGTGGTGGAAGGACCAATGAGTCCTTCGACGATGAATTTTTTGCATGGCTATCGCGGAAGATCCCTATGATCGAGGATTACCCATATGCAGGGATAAACTTTTCTAGAGATCCTGAGATACCCTTGCCTCCTGGTGGGGAGCAAGGGGAGATGGGCAAGTCTCCACCTTTGTAGTTTTTTTGTTTGCATATGTAATTTTTATGTCATTTTTGTTATATATATCATTTTTTTATATGCCAGAGTATTTGATGGGTATACGTTTGTTGCATGTATATGTGGGACTCGTGCAACCTGCCGATTATGTACAGAACATGCGTCATCCTCGGCCAGAAGCCGTAGCTGCCGCCAGGGGAAAAACACCCTACGGACTAGCAAATAGAGTTCAGACTTTGCATGCAAATATGACTGAATAGAAATTACTTTCTACCTTCATCCCTAGATTTAAATCCCCTTTTCTTAGTAAATGCATGGAAAGATCAACCTACCTCGTTACTGACGTTTGATGTCGATCCTCCATTGTGCTTGATTACTTGTTTGCAATACTCCTTCCAAAGCTAACCTGCATTCAAGATGAGAAACAAATATGCATGCATACTACTTTTATACTAGAGGGTTAGAAATCCAAACATATACTGATCAAACTATAAACAGTTCATGAATTGGGATGGGAAAATCATTTTCTTTATTACTTTGAATGAGTCAACTTGCAAAAGTTGAGACCGGCCACCGCTCCTTGAACCTGATCCTGGGCTCCTCTTCTTCTGTCCTCCAACTGCTTTGCTTTGAATCTCCTTTGGCATAAGAAAAGGCTAAAGGGTTGGGACAGTGGGAATACATAAATGGGCAGAGTTTCTTCGCTATATTTTTCCTCCTCCAAATGGTACCCCTACCCTTTCTTTTATAGGCTAGAAGGAGCTAGGTATTTGGATGAACCCTCAGCCATGCATGGCTGGGAGTTTCAGTTAACTCACCCATAGATTTTTGTTCCGTCGGCAACTTTCCTTACTTTCTCAACTTTCTCCATTAGATCTCAACATATAGTCTGCTTGAGTATTTGTATCTTCATCTGACTCAGATTCTTCTTTTTCTAATTCTTGTACCTGTTCATCTTCAGCTCCAGCTGTGTCCTCTGTATTAGACTCAATATTGCTCACCTCTCTTACTGGGACTCCTTCATCAACCTTTAAATCAATGCAATCAACTAATTTATACAATATTTTATTAAAGAATCTATATCCTTTACTATTGCTAGCATATCCTAATAAGATTCCTTCATCATCCCTGTCATCATACTTGCCAAGGTTTTCATTATTATTCTTTATGTAGCACTTACTCCCAAATACTTTGAATTGTTTGATTGAAGCAGGTCTTCCATACCACAGTTCATAAGGTGTCTTTTGATGGCGTCCGCCTGGGCACCTACCTCAGCAGGTCCTGCGCCTGACCTCCCAGTCTTAAGGATCGTTCAATTTCCTCCCTCGAGCCGGAATGGATCTTCTGATTCCCACTCGAATCCTCCTTTGAAATTGACCCACAGGTCTTTTCGGCACTTTACAGTCTTTAGTCCTGTCACTGTTTTCTTCGACGACAGAAGAATAGGAAATCGGGTTTCGGGGTTTTCAAACTCCCAAGGTCTCGACCCTTTGGTTCATGATTCCCCGATCTCCAATATCCCGATGCGCTCCTTTGTTGCCTTAGCCTCTAGGCTATGCTTTTAGTCCACGTGACCTCCTCTTATATGACCGCAGTCATATTCCCTATTGGGATTCGGGGTTTTGAGTGTTGAAGTGTATTAAATCTCTCGCCCACGGAATCCCCGATCTTCCGACTCACGGATCCCCGATATGACGTCACCAGGATGCCCTTCCACCATAACCAAAATCAATGATGGTGAACAGTCGTTGAGATCAATGGCTCCAGATCTCCCTCGGGGTTTCGCGACTTCAATTGTCGAAATTCTTTGGCCTTCGATTTCCCCGATTAAACAAACGTCGATTTCCCGATCACTTTGATCTCGGCCACGCGTCCTCAAGGATGGACGGTTCTCGTATGCTTCGAGCTTTTGACCCTGGCAATTCCTGATTTCCTTGTTACGACGAGATGACGTCAGCTGGCCCCACATGGAACTCTCCTCTTGTCGGAAAATCGGACTTCGCGGTTTTGACTTGCGAGAGTATCCAGTCCTCAGGACCTCCAAAACGTCAATCCCTGAATCTCTTCAGATTTTTGACACGCGTCCCAAGTGATGGACGGTTCAGATTGAACCTCGGACTTCACCACTTTACAAAACCATAAACACCCACTTATCTAGGCTCCAATGACCACATCCCCGATCTAGACAACCACACGACATGTGTCCCCCCTGAGATCCTACGGCTATGATCCTTTCACCATTTCGGGGTTCAACAGGTCTCGGACTCTTGCCTTCTGAAGCTCCGAAATGCCGATGGACTCTCGATCCCTGCCACCTGTCCCAGCAGATGGACGGCTATGAACTCGTCGGAATTTTCACAATGGACTTCCCCGACCTCTTATCCACGGTACTTCCGATTTCCCGAACCCTGACTCCTCGATATCCTAATGCCTCTCAGGGTTCTTACTCTGCTCACGAGGGTTTAAACCCTATGCAACTCTTGTCAGATCGGACAACTGATGGGTAACTGATCAACGATCCAATGGCTCACAACCCCTAGAGCTTGGACTTTGAACACGGCCGTAACGTCCTCACTTCTTTGGTAGATCCAATGGCTGATGAGATTTCACTAATCCTCCCCACAAGATCCTAACCATCGATCTCTTCCTCTTTGATGTTTTCTACGGGATGAACCCAGTATTCCTCTGTGAAAACTGGTCCTCCTGCGCATAGCTTTGCAGCGCCTGTTCAAGCAGTCCACGGCACAGACTCCCTGTGCTTCTCTTTGACGAGCTTGAAATCCTTGTCCTTCCTGAGCTTCACACAATTCTAAGTCTTCAAGAAGATCCTTGTGCGCACTCCTTGCGGCAATCCTGAAACACTTCCAAGTGTTGAGTTATTTCGACTCTGCGCACACCTGCAGCAGCAGTCTCTCCCACCTTACTCAGGTTCACAACCCTGAGACTTCGCTTCGGCCTACACACTCCTTGCATGGCTCCTGTGCCCAACTACACTTCTAGATATTTAGAACAAAAGTTAATCTATATGAACCCTCCATCAACGCACTCCTTGCAGATGACTTCAACTGCACTCCTTGCATGAACTCTAGCTCAAATAGAGAAACAATCGAAACTAATTCTCTCTACCCTTCAGACTTCAAGTTAGAACATGAAATCATATACACAGCATATCAAAGCAAGTGTATAATAGGAAGCAAACTTTCATGAACCTATCAATCAACACACATACACAGAGAACAACACAACGCCATGAATTTGAATCAACTTCTTCTATTAATCCAAATAACTGTACATGGGTGTTCTTATGCAGCTCTCTGCATACTCTTTCTCTTCTTCCTGTTCAATAATCATGTTACAATACCTAATGAGGGTGTCTATATCCCGTTTCCCTCTTTCTTTATAAAACTGTCTAATCTAATATTAAATTATATCTACCTATTTCATCTCAACATAAATGCCTCCATCTACTTCAGACGAGAGTGGGACACTCAAGGTCTGATTACATTACACAAGTGTGTCTCTTCTTAAATGACTTCATTTAAGATGGCGCAACAATCCAAGGGAATTTCAAAATTCGTGCTGGCACTTGTCCAGTTGTTCATTATCTTCCACGTTGGCTTGCTTGATGTTGGCGATGCTCCTGCATCATACTCCCTGGCTTGAAAATATTCATGGGCTCCCATCCATGAGATCCTGCACGGTCTTTCCATGCTTCAGAATCTCTGCTTCATTCTCCCAGCTGGATTCTTCAACTGGATGTCCCTTCCACTTGACCAGATATTCAAAGTATTGCTTTCTTCTGGTCTTCTTACCGACCCTTTTGTCCAATATACGCTCCATCTGCAGTGTCTCTGCAACTGGCATCTTCTTTCTCCACTGAACCTCTGACTGTTCATCATTTGTTCTTGCTTCCTCAGCTTTGTATGGGTATAAATCTGAGACATTGAATATCGGATAAATTCTGATCCCATCGGGTAATTCAATCTCATAAGCATTTTCTCCAATTTTCTTCAAGATCTCGCAGGGTCCGATCTTCTTCATCTTCAGTTTATTATATGTTCCTTTCGGGAACCTTTCCTTTCTCAGATGTGCCAAAATCAAGTCACCAACTTTCAATTGAAGTTGTCTTCTGTGTTGATCTTCTCTCCGCTTATACTCCTGACTTGAATCCTGCAACTGCTCCTTCAATCGGTTGTGAAGTTCCTTCATCGCTTCTGCGAAACCTTCTGCACTAGCACTCCTAGTTGCATTTTGTTATGAATCCCTCAATTCAGAAATTCTGATCGACTGTATGCCATAAACAATCTGAAATGGACTTTGTCCTGTACTTTTGTTCACTGAGTCGTTATACACAAACTCTGCCTGCGGCAATATATTTTCCCAACTGCTGTGGTGCTCTGTCACCAAGCTTCTCAGCAAATCTCCTAGACTTTTGTTCACTATTTTTGTCTGTCCATTTGTCTGAGGATGATAAGTCGAACTAAATAACAAGTTAGTTCCCAGCTTCTTCCATAAGGTCCTCCAGAAGTGCCCTATGAACTTCGTATCTCTATCCGAAACTATACTCCTTGGTAAACCGTGAAGTCAAATGACCTCTTTGAAAAACAGGTTCACGATGTGAGTCGCGTCACTGGTTTTCTGACATGGGATAAAGTGTGCCATCTTGGAAAATCTATCCACCACCACAAAGATGGAATCAAATCCTCTTTGCATCCTTGGAAACCCCAATATGAAATCCATGCTAATTTCATCCCACGACCTTTCTGGTATGGGAAATGGTGTATAAAACCCTGCATTTTGCTTTCTTCCCTTCGAATGCTGGCAAATTCTACATCGTTCCACGAATCTCTTGACCCCTACTCGCATTCCCAGCCAAAAATATGACTCACTCAGCTTTGCAAATGTCTTGTCATGACCGAAGTGTCCGGCCAATCCTCCGTTGTGTTTCTCCTTCAGCAGATTCTCCCTCATGGAACAATTCGAAATACAAAGTTGATTTCCCTTAAACAGCAACCCTTCCTGGATCATGTATTCTATCCATTGGCTTTTGTCTCTGAGAACTAGATTCTTGGCTGCTTCATACTCTTCTTTAAAATCCTGATCATCTGCGTACATGTCCTTGAGATCATCAAAACCCAACGTCTTGACTTTGAACTCCTGCAACATTAAACACTTCCTACTCAAAGCGTCAGCAACTTTGTTAGCAGTACCAGAAATATGTTTAATCACAAATGTGAAATTCTACATATATTCAACCCATTTTACATGTCTCTGATTCAACTTTTCCTGTTGAGTCACAAACTGCAGTGCATGATTGTCACTGTATAGAATAAATTCTTTCGGAATTAAATAATGCCTCCACTTCTTCAATGCCTGTATGATGGCATAAAACTCCTTATCATATGTGGAATACTTCAACTTTGCTTCATTTAGCTTCTCACTGAAGTATGCTATCGGCCTGTCTTCTTGACTCAAGACTGCCCCTATCGCAAATCCACTTGCATCGCACTTTACTTGAAATGTCTTTTGAAAATTAGGCAACACCAGAATTGGTTTATCCGTAATTTTCCTTTTCAACAGGTTAAAACTCTTCTCAGCCTCTTTTGTCCAGTGAAAAGATCTGTGTCTTTTCTTCACTGTATCCATCATTGCTGCACTAATTCCACTGAAATTCCTAATTAACTTTCGGTAGAAACTAGCCAACCTGTGAAAACTTCTCACCTCGAATATATTCCTCGATGATGGCCAATTCTTGATTACCTCCACCTTATCTGGATCCATCCTCAACTCATTTGTTGAAATAACAAACCCCAAGTAAACGAGTTATGTCTTCATGAATGAGGATTTCTTCATATTTATCAACAACTTCTCTTGCTGTAGTTTTTGCATCACTATAGCCAAATGCTTCAGATGCTCCACTGTCGTTTCATTGAAAACCAGTATGTCATCCAAATACACAATGACAAATTTCCCAATGAATTCCTTCAGGACTTCGTTCATCAACCTCATGAAGGTACTTGGTGCATTTGTTAAGCCAAACGGAATAACAAGCCATTCATACAACCCTTCGTTGGTTTTGAAGGTTGTTTTCCATTCATCACCTTCCCTCATACGAATCTGGTGATATCCACTTTTCAGGTCAATCTTCAAAAAAAAAAATTCTCCACTTAAACAGTCCATCAAATCATCCATCCTCGACAATGGAAATCTGTACCTGATGGTTATCTTATTTATCGCCCTTGAGTCAGTACACATCCTCCAGCCTTTGTCTTTATTCGGACTGAGTACTGTTGGAACAACACATGGACTCAAGCTCTCCCTGACCAAACCTTTGTCCAACAACTCCTGCACTTGCCTCTTAACCTCTTCATTCTCTTGCGGCGTCAATCTGTATGTGGCTTTGTTTGGAAAACTAGCTCCTGGTATGAGATCAATATGGTGACTCACACTTCTGATCGGTGGCAACAAACAAGGTAATTTGTCCACTATAATGTCAGCGAACTCTTCCAACAGTTCCTGAACCTCCTCTGGTAAATCATCCACTCTTGTGCTAGTCAGAACAATTTTCGNATCATTATATCCGCCTATCTTAAACTCAACTAAACATTGTTTAGTGACATTTACCTGATGTCCCTTTTGTAGCCATGAAACTTTATATGGACTCGGATGTTCAATCATTTCCAGCTCCATCTTTTCTACCATCTCGGTTGAGATGATATTATCTGTGCTTCCACTGTCCACAATGACCTTGCACACTCTGTCCTTGGTTTTGCAAGCAGTCCGAAAAAGTCTAGTCCTTTGGACTGAACTCTCCACCTCCCTTTCGGGTGTCAAAAGAACTTTCTACATCACAAGTGATATTCCACCTTTAGCATCCTCTGCCTCCACATCTCGCCTCTGTTCTTCGGCGATGTGAGTCTCTCCACCCTCTTTCTTTTTTTCTGGACACTCATAAGACTTGTGTCCATTCTTTCCACATGTGAAGCATGTGATTACTCCACCTCTTCCTCTTCCTCTACCTCTGGTATGAGGAAAAGTATTATTGTCAGCATACCCTCCTCTCTGCTCAGTATGCTACCCTCGTTGTTCATCATATTGCCCTCGCTGTGAGCTGCCACCTATCTCATTTCTTTTGTATTTAGGCTCAAACTCGAACTTCCTGTCCTCCTTGGGCTTCTGATATTTGTCCCAGGCAACTGATTTGCCTCTGGGCTGACTTCTGCCTCGGTCTCTTTGACTATGCTTTCGTCTCAGCTTCTCTTCCGCTTTTAGAGCCATCTGATAAGCATCTTCCACAGTTCGGATGGTTACCATGCTCATCTCATCCTGAATCTCATATCTCAGTCCATTCATATACCTGGCTACCTTTTCATCATTACTTTCACGATGACCTTCCCTGATATTCAACATGTAAAACTCTTTAGTATATTCCTTTACTCTCATCAGCTTCTGTCTCAGGTTTTTCATTCTTCTGAACAAAGAAATCTGGTAATCCCTGGGGATGAATTTTGCCTTCATCTTTGCAATCATCCTGTCCCAGCTCTTAATTTTTTGCTTGCCTTAGCAATGTCTATCTTCTTGAGGTTCATCCCACCACAATGCGACATTTCCTTTTAATCTCGTGATAGCATGCTTGACCTTCTTATCTTCTTCGAAATCTTCATAGTCAAAATATGTGTCTAGAGCTCTAATCCAGTCTAGAAGCTCTTCTACATCTAGATTTCCCTCATAAACTGGAATGTCCATCTTCGCCTTTGCACCCATTCTTGTAACAACTTTAAGTAAGCGCTCATTTGTTGCATCTTCTGCTGTGATTTCTTCTTCTCCACGTCCAACATTATCTTCATTTTAAGACTCACTGATATCTCCTATATCAACTATGTGTTTTTGTCTTATCTCCACATCCACAAGTCTGGCGCGTATGTTATGTAGATCTCTTTCTACTTCTAGGTTCTTCACTTGTATACCCCTTCCTCTGGACGTCTCCCTTTCCTCCTCTGGATCAGGTGATTGTCTATCTCTCCTTCTCGGCGGCATGGTGAATCTTCCTTCTTCCTGCTACAGAAAGCAAAGAATTTTTTCTATGCTCTGATACCACTTGATGGCGTCCGCCCGAGCACCTACATCAGCAGGTCCTGCGCCTAACCTCCCGGTCTTAAGGATCATTCAATTTCCTCCCTCGAGCCAGAATGGCTCTTCTGATTCCCACTGGAATCCTCCTTCGAAATTGACCCACAGGTCTTTTCAACACTTTACAGTCTTTAGGCCGGTCACTATTCTCTTCGACGACAGAAGAATAGGAAATCATGTTTCGGGGTTTTCAAACTCCCGATGTCTCGACCCTTTGGTTCCCGATTTCCCGATTTCCAATATCCCAATGCACTCCTTTGTTGCCATAGCCTCCAGGCTATGCATTTAGTCCACGTGACCTCCTCTTATATGACCGCAGTCATATTCCCTATCGGGATTCGGGGTTTCAAGTGTTGAAGTGTATTAAATCTCTCGAACACGGAATCCCCGATCTTTCGAATCGCGGATCCCCGATATGATGTCACCAGGATGCCCTTCCACCGTAACCAAAATCAACGACGGTGAACAGTCGTTGAGATCAACGGCTTCAGATCTCCCTCCGGGTTTCGTGACTTCAATTGTCGAAATGCTTTGGCCTTGGATTTCCCCGATTTCACGAACGTCAATTTCCCGATCACTTCGATCTCAGCCACGCGTCCTCAAGGATGGACGGTTCTCGTATGCTTCGGGGTTTTCACCTTGGAAATTCTCGATTTCCTTGTTACGATGCGACGACATTAGCTGGCCCCACACAGAACTCTCATCTTGTCGAAAATTCAGACTTTTCGGTTTTGACATGTGAGAGTATCTTGTCCTCAGGACCTCCGAAACACTGATCCCCGTCTCTCTTCGGATTTCTGAGACGCGTCCCAAGTGATGGACGGTTCAGATTGAACCTTGGACTTCACCACTTTACAAAACCATAAACACACACTTATATGGACTCCGATGACCACATCCCCAATCTAGATGACCACATGACATGTGTCCCCCCTAAGATCCTATGGCTATGATCCTTTTTCCATTTCGAAGTTCAACAGGTCTCGGACTCTTGCCTTCTGAAGCTCTGAAATGTCGATGGACTCTCGATCCCTGCCACCTATCCCAGCAAATGGACGGCTCTGAACTCATCGAAATTTTCACAATGGACTTCCCCGACCTCTTATCCACGGTACTTCTGATTTCCCAAACCCCGACGCCTCGATATCCCAATGCCTCTCGGGGTTCTTACTCTTCTCACGAGGGTTTAAACCCTGTGCAACTCCTGTCAGATCGGACGACTGACAGGTAACTAATCAATGATCCAACAACTCACGACCCCTAGAGCTTGGACTCCAAACTGGTACAGGGATGAACCTAGTATTCCTCTATGAAAACTGGTCCTCCTGCGTGTAGCTTTGCAGCGCCTGTTCAAACAATCCATGGCACAGACTCCCTGTTCTTCTCTTCGACGAGCTTGAAAGCCTTGTCCTTCCTGAGCTTCACACAATTCTGAGTCTTCAAGAAGATCCTTTCGCACACTCCTTGCGGAAATCCTCAAACACTTCCAAGTGTTGAGTTCTTTCGAATCTGCACACACCTGCAGCAGAAGTCTCTCCCACCTTACTCAGGTTCGCAACCCTGAGACTTTGCTTCGGCCTGCGCACTCCTTGCACGGCTCCTGTGCCCAACTTCACTTCTGGATATTTAGAACAAAATTTAATCTATCTGAACCCTCCGTCAACGCACTCCTTGCGGATGACTTCAATTGCACTCCTTGCAGGAACTCTGGCTCAAATAGAGAAACAATTGAAACTAATTCTCTCTACCCTTCAGACTTCAACTTAGAACATGAAATCATATACACAGCATATCAAAGCAAGTGTATAACAAGAAGCAAACATTCATGAGCCTATCAATCAACACACATACACAGAGAACAACACAACGCCATGAATTTGAATCAACTTCTTCTATTAATCCAAATAACTGTACATGGGTGTTCTTACGCAGCTCTTTGCATGCTCTTGCTCTTCGTCCTGCTCAATAATCATGTTACAATACCTAATGAGGGTGTCTATATCCCATTTTCCTCTTTCCTTCTAAAATTGTCTAATCTAATATTAAATTCTATCTACCTATTTCATCTCAACATAAATGCCTCCATCTACTTAAAATGAGAGCGGGATGCTCAAGGTCTGATTACATTACACAAGTGCGACTCTTCTTAAATGACTTCATTTAAGATGGCGGATCAATCCAAGGGAATTTCAAAATTTGTGTTGGCGCTTGTCCAGCTGTCCATTATCTTCCACGTTGGCTCGCTTGATGTTGGCGATGCTCCTGCATCATCTTTTCACTGTGTGATCTGAGGTGGGCTTTGATAAGAATATGGACTACCGTGTGTATTGTTTCTACCCAGTAGTTTTGACCAATATTCTTCTCATTCATCATTGACCTAGCCATTTGCTGAACTGTTATTTTTTTCCTCTCAACTACTCCATTTTGTTGTGGAGTTCTTGGGATTATGTATTCTCTCTTGATCCCATGTTTATCACAAAATTCCTTGAAATCACTTGATATAAATTCTCCTCCTCTGTCCGATCTTACTGCCTTTTAACATGTTGCTTGTTTGATTCTCATTTAAAGCCTTAAATATTTTAAATTTCTCAAATGCTTCAGCTTTTTCTTTGAGAAAATAAACCCAAGTGAGTCTGGAGTAATCATCAATGATCAGCATGAAGTAGTTTTCCTTCCCCATGCCTTCTTGTCTTGATGGTCCACATAAATCCATATGAACTAATTGGAGTGGTTTCTCTATTGAAGTAGAGCTCTTGGATTTAAACTGTGTCCTGGTTATCTTTCCTACTTGGTAGGGTTTACACACAGAATCTTGTGGCTTTGATATTCTTGGAAGATCTTTTACTACCTCAAGATTTTTGAGCTTGATTAAGTGGTCAAAGTTTAGATGTCCAAGTCTCCTATGCCATAACCATATTTCATCATATTTTCTTAGATGACACTCTTCTCTATCTTATTTCAACACATATACATTATTATCTATCCTTATGCCTTTAGCCACCACTTGTCCTACGTTTATAGAATTTATGTTACAATATTTGGAAGTGAACACCACTTCACATCCTCTGTCACACATTTGACTTACACTGAGAAAATTATGTTTCAACCCATATACAAATAGAACATCATGGTCTTTTCCTTTACCATTACTCAAACTCACCATCCCTTTACCCTCGATTTTATCTGGTTCATGATTTCCAAAGGTCACATTTCTTGTTTTTCTTTTACTCATAAACAAAAACATATCCTTGTCTCCAGTCATGTGCTTGGAACATCCAGTGTCTATATACTAGGGGTATTTTTGTTTTTGAGCTGAAAGTACTCGACCACATTTTTCACTATCTTTCTTTTTCCATGTGTTGGCATTTCTAGCTAAGGGTTTTATCCTTGGATCTACTTTGTAATTCTTCATATGGAAGTTTTCAACTTTGTGGCTGAAGTTATGATAGTTATAGCATTCGAGATCATTGATCAATAGGTCAAAGTGATTGGTGAAACTTTGTCTACTCATTGGTTGTTTAGTTCTATGTTGCAAAGATTGTTTATTTCTTGATCTCCTCATTTGCATGTCTCTGAACTTAATTTGACAATTTGAAATCTTATGACCAAAATTAGAGCAGTAAAAAAAATAACCATGGAAGAAATTTTGGTACCTGAAGGATGGAATTCTTCTTGGAATTTGTTTCTCCATCTTCTGATATCTTTGTTTTTTATCAGGGATCATCTTGTCTTTATTAGATTTTGGTGGCAGAGTACTCACATGGTCTGATTGTCTACTGACGTGGAACTTGTGTTGATACTGAGAGGGGGTGAATCAATATCAAGTACAATTTAAAACCTTTTTCAACTTATACTTAAACCATTCAACTATATTCAATGAGAAATGAACAATAGTATAAGAGTTACACCAATACACCATAATACACCATGCACAATACATGAGAAATAATCAATAGTT